>JARHVA010004435.1:1382500-1457500 GCA_037957365.1 Torreya grandis
ATTTGAACAAGGATGTGAACACTATACAAATCATTTTTAGTTGGTGTTTGGAGCATAAAATTTGCTCCTAGTCAAGTGCATGCACTTGAAATTTAATTTTCTCAGTTGTTCACCATATTTTTCTATTGACTTCTATGTTCTCTTTTTGTGTGGTGTGATCTATGTGTATATGTAACAATTGAATATTTGACTTAGATTTTCAATAAAAGTAAATTAGGATTATATTAGAATTTGGGTGGTTAGTGTCCACTAACTAATCCTATAACAATCAAACTCCATTTAGAGTAGAAACCTTGGAATAATATAATATGCCTCTCATGCAATAAGAACATGCTCAATGCTATAAATGTGTAATCAATAGTGATTATGTGTAAATGGTTCACAACAATTATCTGTTTATGTCACTTTGGATTCACATTTGGAAAAATTGGCATGCATGCATACTTCCAAAAATTAGAAATGGGAAACGCAAAAAAGGGAATGTGCCCACTTAGCCAAAGGGATGAAATAAAAATCTGTCAAGGATCATAAATATACTTTAAGTAGGGGATCCAAAGAGAGTTAGAAGGATATGTATCCAGAAAACAAGAAAGGGAACCTTTCAAGTTTCAAAAGTCAACAATATTACCAATATTGTGTGATTTGAACCAAATTAGATATTAACTGAGATGAAATAAAGTCTATTTTATCATTTTAAGATACTACATTTATCCCCACTTTGAGATGTGTGCATAGCCATGAAGTAGTGGAATATGCATGCATTTTAAAGTAGAATTTATATAAAATATACAACTGACACACTATTGATATGTATTACTGCAACTAGAAATGATAAGCCTTAGAAACTGCAAAAATTGCTTTCTTACACAAACATGTGTGAGTGGAAAATAATAAATGATAAATATATAAATCAATTAAAATAATATACCTCAATTCTCCCTAGTATGTAAATGAAATCCCATGGGTCCGTTATACCATCGAAGGAGATGGCTATACAAATTGAATTAAAAACCCTATATGTCATTAGTTAGTTGGCCTCTACATATTATAGAAAATATAAATTACTAAGTTATTAGGTATTTGGTAATTGAATTTGGAACCTTGGAGTCATTGGGGTTGAGCATTCAATTCTTGAATAATTATGAATAATTTATAAAGTGAGACATGAAAATTATCAATACTATAATTTAGAATATAGTTGACCCCTTGAGATATAAGTGGAGCACATGAAACATAACAACACTAGTTTCTTAAGAAAAAGAAAACTTGCCTCTATAGGGAAATTTTATCAACATTACGATTAGTATATTTTCCCCCATGTGGGATCAAGATATAATCCAAGTATAATCATTGCAACATAAAATATATATGTCATGGCATATCATTTGATAACATGTTACCCAAAGATATTAACATGTGAGGACATGTACTAAGATGTTTTGCCCCTTGTTTACTTAAGATATTAAAATCACATCATATAAATCATTTATGATTTTATAATTAAGTAAAAAGTGCATAAATATATAGAAATAAAGATCATGAGTATCATGGTTTTACCCCAATAGATACCTGGAGTATATGCATGATATGGGTCATGATCAGATAGTGGAGGTGAAAGTATGATATATATATGATAAGGTTCACGAAAATATAAAAATAATAAGAACATAATAAATATGAAGAGCACATCAGGAACACAAGAAAATAAAAAACAATAAGTGTCTTATGATTCTTCATTAGAGTGAATTGAGCATTCATGTATACTTTTAGAGGTTCTAATCATGCCACATAGGTATAATAGAGCAGTGTCACTATGGGATCCATGTGGCATCATCTAGAGCTTTAAAACATCTTATAGATCATATAGGTGAATAATGTATATTAATAAATGTGAGATAAGGGTTCAAATACATTACATATTTCCCAAACACACAATATCATCAATAATGGTAGTATATTGATAAAATATAAAAGAGACACTCTAGACTTGTGAAACATCGTACTGGGCTTCACAACACTTTCCAAACACTTGGATGATGAAAAGACATGTCCAAGGGACATAACCATTCATATATCCATGTTTTGAGGCATTATAGGTGTTATTATAGTGTATTAGGTATTAGTATAATTATATATTATAGTTTATAGAGCAAATATCTATATATATTATAGTATATAAATAAATATCTTGTAAATAGTGTTAAGAAGGTAAACACATATATACTAATGGTTACCAATATTCATTGAGTGAATGGGTGTAACCATTTTTATTTGAAAGGCTATATAAAAATGTAATTAGTGATGGAAGAGAGAATAATTAAGGGAAGAATAAATTAATAGAGTGAGATAGATAAGAAGAGACATGTATGTGTATGTAGTGTAAGAGTGCAATAAGATTATATAAGTGAGAGATATATGAGTGAATAGAAGCATAAAGAATATGGTGGAATGTAATAGAAATTGATATTAATAGATAAACATAATTTTGAGTAGGAAATTTTGTTTTATGTGAATCATATATATGGAATATAGGTCATCTACAAAGTATAATAAAAATAATCAGTTCAATTGCATGTATTTACTCTTATTTACATTATATCGTATTTAACTTAGGCCATTCGATCCCTAAATTTGAACATAGTAATTGTTGACTATTCAAGTCACCTTGGTCTATTGACACATGATATGCTTGGGACAAATCATTTTTATTGTTAAAATCAGCTAAGTATAGTCTTAGAAGCATCTTCATGATGACTATGTTAACCTAAGGACAAGTATTTTTGGAGTCATTGAGGTTCCTTAAGCATTTTTATTCATTATATGAGGTCTAAAAATCATTTTCTAAGGTCAAAGGTTGACATTAACCCCGTAGAGGCCTATTTAAGTACCTTTCAAAGGAAAAATACATCAAAAATGTCATATTTGAAGTCAT
This sequence comes from Torreya grandis, assembly GCA_037957365.1. Classification (NCBI taxonomy): domain Eukaryota; kingdom Viridiplantae; phylum Streptophyta; class Pinopsida; order Cupressales; family Taxaceae; genus Torreya; species Torreya grandis. The sequence goes on from JARHVA010004435.1 coordinate 1,385,433, forward strand.
TAAGTCATAAAAAGGGGGTGAAACATTCTATATGGTTTCATAAAGTCATTTTTAGATTTGAAACCTTTTCATAAATTTATTCAAATTTATACATATTGTCTAGGAGTGCATTTGACTTAGTTGTTTCCCTCTTATTTATACCTCCTTGAGGAGTATTTCAAGCTTTCCAACATGGGAGAGATTCCTTCAATCCATGATATTAGTGTTTCTCATCCTTCTCAAGCTTTTAATTATCTAATCAAGCTAGTCTCTATGTTTTTCAAGGATGACTCTAAGGTTTTCAAGAGGTGATCTTTTAGGATAGAGTTTTACATGAAAAAAATGTGATTGCGTGTCTTCAAGAGGTTTTCAAGACCTTTTTTAAAGCAATAAATAGAAATGATAGAGTCTTATTGAAGATATAATGTGTATTGTTGGGCCCCAATTTTGGATAAATAATTTTTAGAATAATTGGTGGAGAGAGGCATGATGCAGAAGACCATGACATGGGAGTCCATAGAATGTAAGGACCAAGTCTCATGGAATAAATGTGAATGTTAAGCAAAGAACCCAAGAACGGAGGACTTAGAACTTATCAGAAGACTTGGGGAGTGTGTAGAAAGTGGAGAATTGTTATCAAGGAAATCATAGGGATGGAAAAATTGGCACCCAACGATGAGGATCCATCACTGAACAGAGAATATAGAGGTATAAAGGATCAGGTCCTTAGGAAATTAATGCAATTAGTTGCCATGACTCGAGTGTATTTATGATCATTGGTGAGTCACCTTAAGTGTATTTATTTTCTTAACTACTTGGTTAGGGAAAATTTAGTATAAATACCCCTAGAATGTACTTTGTCATGTTGTTGTTGATTTGGATGTTATAAATATAGTTTATACATGTTAGTTGCATTATAACTCTAGAACTATGTAATCTTTAGAGATCACTTATGAATATGATGGATGAATCTTGTGTTAACTTAATACTATTGTTTAGCAAGCTATGGAGATAATGTTGTTAGTTATCTTTTGTGCCATTGTTCATCTAATTGCATTAAGGTCAATAGTTACCATTTATGCCATCTTATTCTTTTTTATCATTGAGCAATGAATGTCTTTTAAGATAGATTTGGATTATAGAATGAGCTTAGTATTATGGATGTGTTTGAGTGCCCCTATCTAAGTAGTTAGACAAATAACCTCACATGACATAACCAATAGGTATTGTTCCCTCACTACATGCTTCAGGTGAGTGCACAAGAACTCATTCTAGCATGAAATCCCAACATGATAACATGTTGGGCTCTTAATCACTTTGGCATGTTACTAGGGTAAGCTACATCTATGTAAGGAAAAGAATCCTAACATTTTGGTTCCATTATAGGGACTCTTAGTGCTTGCATGCTTGATGGTGAACGGTGCTTGAATGACTGTCACTTGAGAATATAGAGCGATGGGTTACTATCATTGAAGATAATTTTTTAGTACCATTTATCAAAATAAGAATCTCCACATGTGTGTGGGTAGAATAGAATCTGTATGACTCATTATATGAGATGTTCTTTGTATAGGTACATATTCACCTTCATGCTTAAATTATAGCTTATATTCAAGACCGATCAAGGAACTACAGATAGAAGACATCTTGGACATGCATCATTTAGATTTATCATAATAAGGAGCACCTTAGACACATGTTGTTGATGTTTGGTGGTGCAAAAATTTGAATAATTACATCTTGGAATACATATTCCCAACATATTATTGTCCATAAGAATCTCATTTTCACTTCTAATAATCGCATGGTAAATATCTTAGACACTTTCCAATGAAGGTGAAGAATCTCTTTGTAGATTATGAACTTGAGAATTTCTCCATGGAAGAATAAAATATCCCTTACATGAGCAATGTAGTTGGTGGGGAAATGGAAGGGAACTTTTAAAGTAAAATTGTTGGTTTAGTATGGTATCCAGTCAGTGGGAATTGTGGAAGTGCAAGTATGATGAAGCTCGATGAAGGGTTATAAGTGGAAGCTATTTAAGAAGGGGATGGGAGGACTCAGGAAGTGATGTAAGGGTATGCAGGGAAGTGGAAGAGCATAAAAAGGATGCCCAAACTAGAGGACCACACTCAATGATAACATACTTATGCATGGTAGAATCAAGTCAGGTAGTGATGACTAAAGAACCCAATTTCGATAGGCCTAATTACCCACCCACAATGTGTGGTCATTATCTTGAGTTAGATGATATATTTGTATGTAACTAGGATATAGATAGTGTAGAATTGGAAATCAAACCTATGAGAGATAAATTTGTAGACCAAGTTTTAGATAGTAGTTTATTGTCCATTTATTTTCATTTGTGTGATAATTCTATGGCCTTATTTGGAATGCCTAGTAGACCAAGCATAACTAGTGGGAAAAGTATCAACACAACTATGGTTACTTAACTTGCCTTAGTGCCCAATGTCTTGGGTACTTCTATTGTTATGGGAAGCATTAGAGGTGAAAATAGGGGTGGTTTAGCTGGAAGAACTGGAAGAGCCACATAAAGTAGTGGTGGACCTCCCCCATAAGCCACAGGAGGGATAAATAGTACTTCTCAACATACCCCATTACAACCTCCTGAGCCATCCACTTTGTACTATGAGATGACAATCCACTTGATATAGTATAAAGGTGGAGAGAATGCCACAAAACATGTTCAAAAATGTGAACTTATTTGGAAAATGCATGACTTAACCTCTTATGAATGAAAATAAACCTAATTTTTTGCCACCCTTCTGGACCACATGCATAAGTGGTACCATAACTATGATTTGTATCAATCTATGGTGTATTATGACTAACTAAAAGAAAGATTCCTCTATGAATTTGATATTCCAAAGTTATAAAAATACAACAAAGTTTCCCTAAAGGATATCAAGTAAGAACTCACTAAGATCATGCATGAGTATGATGCACATTTCAAGATGCTTCTCTCTAAACTCTCTTTTGAGATAAATGGTGATAAAAAATCCTAGTGGTTCATAGGAGGTTTATTGCTCCCCTTCAAATGTACCTTGTCACAAAAAACTTTCATCGACCTACGTGACGCCTTGGAAGCTACCCTTCATGCCAAAGCTATTGGAAGTATTGACATAGGGATTAGTCCCTTCATAGAGGATCAAATCATTGAAATGGTGTCTTATATGGAAAATATCATTGCATATAATGCTTATGGAACCCACAATGGCTTTGGTGTGTATACTATGAGTCCAAAGGCCACAATTAGAATAATTATCCTCACAAGAGTATTTGAGCCATGTTGAATCTATCCTGTGAGCTTTTATAGGAAGAACATGACATCATGGATTTTCCTCTACTATAATGCACCACTTAGTCAAAGGTATCAACCTATTACAAGATATACAATGCATACACTTACACTAACAATGATTGTCATCTCATTAGTGAAATTCATGAGGCACACATGCATGGTATGCATCAGATGTTTATTACTAATAACCAAGATAATAGACACAATTATTGTGGTTGATGTCAAGGCCAAGGATGTAGAAGTGGATGTTTTACACCATGAACCTGTTATAAGTGTGGTTCCCCAGAGCACTACCAGTACAGTTTCCAATTATATCCTACATGTGCCTTTTGTAAAAATGAACACCATCTAGAAGAGTGACCTAACCTGTACACTACTATTACAAAGGAAATAAATGAGAAGGGTGATAACATGATGTGTATTAAAAATCCATAATGGAGACCCCTCCCTATAACTTTGACAGGTCCCAAAGTCAATATTATAACATGGAGTGGTGGTCAATCCCAATCTATGTCCAACCCAACCATTAAGAAAGTTCAATGAGAGGAGCCTCATGTTACTCACTATCTAGATGCTCAGCAGTAGAAGGAGGTGCTCCCAGACATTATGAATATATTAAGAGAACTGCAAGGGGAGATCTAGTTCCTTAAGGATCGAGATGCTACAACATGCGTTGATATGCAAAAAGCTAAAGACCTTTATGACATGATCCATGATGAATTTCAAGAGATGTTTAAGTGAATCCTAAATGAGGATATTATACCCTTAATACATAATTGTAGAAGGCATCATAATCCTAGGCCTATTAAAGATCACTAGTTAAACCATGCATGATGATAAGAAACTCACATCTAGTATAGCTTAGAGGGAGATAAGGAGATATTAGTTAATGCTACTATAGATGGATGGGTTATCCAAGATATTTTAGTTGATAATGACACTGAAGTGAATGTCCTTCCCAAGGATGTAAGGTAGAAGATGGCTAGCTAGATTTTTAGCCTTTACCCCATGTGTTATTTATGGCTAACAAGACTTGTGCTTTTCCCATTGGTGTACTCAAATATGCCATCATGGATATCCTCAGTATCAATTTCAAATCTAATTTTGAAGTCATAAACTTGGATGAAGATAATGAATACCCAAATCTAATACGTCATGTTGGGTTATTTTTAGTTAATTCTAAATCTGGCATTGAAGTCTACCCCAACAAACTAGCACACTGGCCCTATCATACGAGAGCTAGGTCTCGCTCACTCACTCAAAATAAACAATGAAAGACCGGTTCCTAAAGGTTTTGTAACATAGTAATGTATGTTTGTTCATCCTTCATTATGTAGCTCTAAAGAATCATTTAATAACACAAATATACTACTACTATCCTTTTTGTCCCATATGTAACTACCACTATTACTAGGATCACCATTATTATCTAAAAATAGTGACTCAAAAAATAAAAAGATACCAATAATAAAACAAAGAAATAAACCATATCTATCTCGAGCACTTAGTTTACTTCATCATTCATAACACCATCTGGTAAAAACTAATCTCACATTAGATGTTTAATGAATTACAAGGCAAAGATATATTATCTATTCTCCAAAAAGACCATCATCACAAATGATTACAATTGGGGTATTTATACATGTTTCTCCCTAACCAAGTGTTACTTATCATTAATGAAAAAGAAAATGGAACATGGACTCCCAACAGACTGAGAGTCATGGTACTTTACAACTAGTTCTTCCTAAGGACCCAGGGCCCTGTACCCCTAGATCCTCACTCTATGTTATATATTGGTGTTCATGTGTTTCATTCCTTGTGGGATGGTAAAAAATCTCTAATAAAAATGGTCAAAGTCTCCCATATGAATTTTTATTCTAACTATTCCCACTTCCCATGCATTTTATTTCCCATGCATGATGCTTTATTTTGATTGGTCCTCTCACACTATTTCTCTTGCATCATTATCCTCTCTCACCTATTAAGTCTTATGCCATGATGTTTATATGTTGGTTAGCTATGTACCATGGTCCGCCTATGCCATGGTCCTTCCATACCATGTCAATCTTGTGCCAAAATAGGATAATGGTCTTTCTACACTATGTTAGTCCCATGTGAAAAAATGGGATAGTACTTAGTCAAAATTCAGAGGCCAACATCACCCCACATAATTACCTTAGTCTATCCTGGACTAAACCATGCTAGCATCTTGTAAAAATTTGAGCCCTTTCTACTCGATTTCCTTCTTTAGACCATCCTAATGGGATAGTGCATCGAGGACTTTGGAAATTATTCCTTTGATGGCCTCTTTTGATTATTTTAACTACTTGGGTTGGGTTGGAGTCTTGATATTTTTCATTTGTTCATCTAGAGTTACGCTAGCTTCCTTCTAGATGTCTTCTAGTGTGGATACCTCCTTATCAACCTATCCTTGAAGGGTGGTAAAAATTTCATTAAGATACTAATGATGGTTATTAATAGCATTCTCTATCATCTCTGCATCTTTAAATGCTTTTGTGTACTTGGTGTAGTCTTTTATTACAAGGGTAACATTAGCCACTTACTACCTTAAGACCTCTTCATTGTGGCACTGAGCCTCCAATAATTTATTTGAGCATGCTAGGCATGCAAAAATTCCATCCAAAATGGGGATAACTTCTCCAACTCTCTCCAAGTCATGCTTGCAGATGTCAACTACCATGATGAACTATTTAATTTCCTTCTCCTCATCTCTTGGCATGGGTCGCTCCTTATATTTCTTGAACAACAGTTCAACCAAGGTTTCTAATTTTTTGATGGCATCCCCATCTAGCGATATGCCATATACAAGTGCCAGATCTTTCTTTAAATTTTTTTTTACAAAGGGTTAAAACCCTTACTTTTACCTCAGTGTCCTCTTGGATCTTTTATTTTAAAGAGGCCACTTCTTGACGAGTGCTTGATTTTCTACAAGCACTTTATTTTACATGTCCACTACCTTGGCATGTTTTCTCTCCTCTATGCATGCATCAGAATCTAATAAATTTTTTTGGCACATGATTTTCAAGCCAAGTTTCAAAAATGTGGTGCTAGATATCAATGGGGTGAGCTTCTATGGATCAACCGTCATTGAATCTAGCAGCGTTGGAACATCTAGACCCAAGGAGATGCTGTCAACTGGGAGCTCAAAATCACCCTCCTCATTATACATGTCAAACAAGAAGGACATCTATTTTTTAGTCTCAATATTTCCTTCCTCGAGATGGAAGTATGGCCAGAGATAAAGTCATCTATCCTCTATGCTAAATTGGTAATGTTTACACATAGTGGTTGTCATTCTTGCATCTTCCTATCCTAATTCAATCGGCCCCTTCCCCTTATTGGGGTCCCATTCTAGCTTAGTATCCTAGTGGCTACTATTGGCCATCTCAATTTATTCTACACCATAATACTCTGTCTCAACATCAAGAAGGGAGTCATCAAACACAACCTTCTCTTGCACCAGGGAATAAGTCTTCTTAGAATCCTATCCTGAGCTATGGATTTGTACTTGAGGGAACTCATACTAGGGTGCTTGTCTTGGATGTGACTTTAGTTTAGATCATGTGGTAGTCCTTGGGGAAGATGGAGGTGGAGAAGGTTGGGTTGAAGGTGGGAGTGGAGGTGGAGAAGGTGGTGGTGAAAGAGGGGGAGTGGGATGAGGAGATGAAGGGTTAGGGATAGATGAGTGAAAAATATTAGAATGAGAAGGGGATGGAGAAGTGTGAGGATGTAAAGTGTGAGGATCAGATGAAGATGGATGAGGTGGTGAAAGTGAAGGGTGAGGTGGAGATGGAGGTGTAAAATGTTGATAAGAGGTGGGTCTAGAGGGTTGTCCCTTTGATATCCTTTGCTTCTTTTAGGGGATCTGATGCACACTCAAACTTGTGATTTGTGCTGGTCACTTCTTCCTCCTTATTTGTGGTGTTGGGGGGGAGTCTTTCCTTAGGATCTCCATCTTAAGGGTGCTAGTGGGAGCATAGCATATAGAAAAACTTGTGAAATTTCTCTCCAACCAAAATATTCTTAACCTTTATATCAGTTAAGTATATTTCTAACCTCTCCACATAGGCCTTGTTTCTTGGATAAACATAAAGTTTTTGAATGATATGGAGCTCTTCATCAATGCTTTTTTTCCTACAAAAAGATTATATGTGCATCATATATTTGATTAATGGATTCTATGAAGTGCTACATGGAGAATACATATGGTAGGTTGAGCCATGTTGAAATATCTTCTAATGGATTCATATGGATCTATTTACAGGAGAAATGTTGTTTTACAGAAAATTATGCTTGATATATAACTAGGGGGTAAGTCCTTGGAAATTTCCCACTCATTATTGAATGCTTCATTCATCCCCTCAAACCAATACCACATCTTTATTTTGTATGAGGGGGTGATATGTTGGGGGAAAGTAAAATCCTTGTATTGCTCGATGGGAGACTTGTGAGTGGGAGGGTATACCCACTTTAATGTACCTAAACTATAATCTAGTAATCCAACCTCATTGAAGACCATTAACAAAAGGATTTCTCCCTAGGGGAACCTAAACTTAGGCATGTTATGGGGCTTCTTTGCATCTTTAGTTATTTTATGGATGAATTATAATTCCTAATTGTACTTCAGTCCCTATGAGTCTTGGTGAATAATTTATAGGTGTGTTAAGTCCACCTCCTTCCAATGATTGATCCCTTTGATATTGGTGGAAATGATCCACACCATGACTCAAAGGGTGGACTCTTGAGGGTTATTGATGTGCATCACATGCCCTTATTTTTTTTATATTAGCATCATGGTGGTCTCTTGTATCTCCTCCATGTTCACCAAGTCATCAATAACACTCAACCCCACGCATCAAATTCCCATGATTTTGTTGATTTTTTTTGGGGTGTCTTCATTTTGTGCCTAGGGAAGTAGATATAGTCCTCATGGACACACAAAAGGAGGAACTATACCACCTACGTGGGTTTACCAAAATATGGTAGGTTAAATAGTTGAAAGATTCTCACTGTGTCCAGTTGGTTCTTGATCAATAAATGATAAACCACTTGATCCCTCATGTCAGTGGGCTTAACCAAATATTTTTTCTAAAGCTTAACCTCATTCCCTAAGTGGAAATAATTATAGTCAAAGACTGTGGCCATTGAGACTTTAGAGACCTAGTTCTTTGTGCACAATACTGAATCTAGTTATTGTATTTCTTCTATCATCAGAGAGGGAGGTAGGGATGCTAGGGCATTTTTTTCCATTGATGTTTGTACCTATTATCCTTTCTTCACCATATTTTATTCTTCTTCTTCATTCTTTCCTACTTCTTCCCCTTCTCATTGTGCTTTTTTTACCAAATTCTATTCTTGTTTTGGAGTCTCCTCCCTAATGGGAAACTAGTCTCTTCCACTCACCTCTTCTTTCTCCAATATAGTTGGTAGTTTTTTTAGTCTCTTAGATTTTTTCTTAGGCCACATTACCCTTTGAGGAGCCCAAAGGTTGAAGTGTATCCATCCCACATTTCCAAAATAATATGTGGTTATAGGTAAATTTACTTCAGCTTTTTGAGCTTCAATAGTTCATTAATGGCAGACCTATAACCTATGAATGCAAAAACTCCCACTTCGTTCCACCAATCCAAACTAAAAATCCCTCTTCTCACTGGGTAATAACCTACTTGACTCACCAAAAATATGGACACTCTGCTCTCTTCAATATTTGAAAAAGTTTGATTTTGGTGTGGTTGCCTATTTTTCAACTCTAATTCATTGCTTGTTCTTATTACTTAGCACTTCAAAAATTCATGCATTGTAAAGCGTAAAATGACTTTACCCTTTCTATTTATAGGCTCTATGAGGGGGTTTACCCTCATTAACTCCTTCCCTCTCCTTGTGACTTTAGATCATAAATGCAAATATTTTTAATGGTCACCATATTCTGAACCTTACCTTATGTAATTAATGCCTTAACAATTTTGTCCCATCATGTGCTTGGCACACTCTTCACCATAACTAACATTATTAAATTAATGGCACATCCCTTCTCATGATTTTCTTTGAAATAGGTGACAGTTGTATCTCAACCTTTCAATGTGGTGGAAGATAGTTTTCCCTTTTTAAATTTCTAATATATGGTGGGAACCTTACCCATTAGTGTCTTAAATAGCTCCCACACCTTTAATAACTAATGTTCCTATACAAATTGTGTGCCAAAAATATCTTATATATGTATATGTTTATGTGCTTTTTATTTTTAACTTTACAACTTCTTACCCCACACTAAAATGGTTTGTGTTCCTCCACAAGAACAAAATCATAGAAAAACAAAATATCAAAAAGAAAGAGTTGCATACTGTTGGTTGAATATTTTGTCGATCAGTGTACTGATAAACAAAATAGGTCTGATGAGCCAAAGTAGGAAGATTGATCATCCAAATGTCTAGGTTTACCACATCAAAAGGGGACTAATCTCTCCTCTCATCAAGGGGAGGTTCCTTATAGATATGCTATATATATATATATATATATATATATATATATATATGATCATCCAAATGTCTAGGTTTACCACATCAAAAGGGGACTAATCTCTCCTCTCATCAAGGGGAGGTTCCTTATAGATATGCTATATATATATATATATATATATATATATATATATATATATATATATATATATATATATATATATATATACTCAAGGGTAGGATAAATCATCCATCTCTCTTTCTTTAGAGATGATGCATGCAAATCAATGGAAAAATCTCAAGGGAAATGACAGAAAACACTCCTCTTCTTTCAGAAGTAGTACTCAGCAAACCACAAGAATACTCCTGGTAATAAAAGCAAAATGTAACCAAGGACGTAGTAACCAACAAATTGAGATGTAGCACAAAGTCTCCACCTAAATTTCCCAAGAGTGAGATACGAAGGACAATGAGGGCACAAAGTTGTCCCAAGGTCTTTTACATAGAAACAAAAAGAAAACACACTAAAGGCAATTATGGGGGCACAAAGTCTCTCCACAGTTGACTTCAGGACACCTTCGTGACTAATTTCACTAATTCTGCTTGTTGAATTAAAGGAATAGAAAATATATTAAGGAAAAAGACATAAGCACAGTTTCCCCAACAACAAAGATATCACAACACAAAGTCTGAAAAGTCACTTGCTTTCTTATTCCAATAATAAAATATGATCAACAATCTGATCTCAAAGTCTCAGTAATGCCTTCCAATTTGGGTAGAGTTTTGTTTCTGATTGTTAGAGAGAGATATTTTTACACTAACAAGCGAGTCCCTTATATAGCCTCTTCAAGATAGACTTGGGAATAGTAACACATCATGTTGCATTGAATTTTGTTAAGAAGATAGGATAGAATTTAGGGGCATCTACCCATTTGCTTTTCTCAATGCAGAGAAACAAGTCAAGCTATTGAAAGTTTACATCTTTCAATGTCCACTTGGCAATCTGATCCTTCTTCATCATTCCTCCTTTTCTAGTTAATTGAATTAGGTCCCTGATTCAATTTGATGCTCTGTTCCTTAGTCGCTTCCTATTGATCTTGGCCTTAAAGCTTTTGAATGCATTCGGGTCCGTAGATTTAAACCTACAAGGATCAATAGCTATTTCATTGTCGCAACTTTGACGTCTGTGGGCATGTTACTTTCCTCAGCAATTCCTTTGACTTTGTCATTTGAGCTTTCTCAGAGGGGTCTTGCCCTTCAGGCCTTGAGAAATGATCTACTTTGGGTCAGGAAGAGCCCCCCACAAGGGTATCTACCCTTTAGGTGATCTTTGGATGGCCTTCAGGCTAAGTTCTTTGGCTCTTCTTTTAAGGCTTTTTAGAATCAATGGCTATTTATGAACCTTGAAATTGACATTCGCGCACCCATCACTATGCTTGAATTTCCAATGGCTAATTCACCATTCTTGACTTTGATGTCTTCAGGCACGTCAACCCTTGGGCTTTCTTCAGCTTTCTTGTTTTGCATCCTCCTGAGGGGAAGGTGACCCTTCAGCTTTTGGAAGTGTCCTTTAATTTGGTAGCTGAGAGTCCCCCGCAAGGGCACCTACCCTTTGGGGTACTTCAGTGGCCTTTTGTCTGTGGAATCCTTTAGAGTTTTCTCATGGACATTTTCTTGTAGACTTTTTTTGCATACATTTTCCCATGGACAAAAATTCCGTAGACATTTTCCCGCAGACAAAAAGTCCGCAAGAATTGTTTTGGTCACTTTTGTCTTTAGCCTTAAAAAACTCTTTCAGGATTTTCTCTCGTGGACTTTCCTAAATTCCTTCAGACTTTTTGTCAGAAGGAATTCCTTCAAAAAAAAAACCTGAAGAAATTATGCCTTTGTCTTTCAATTGCCTTAAACAAAATTTTGAAAGAACTTACCTTTGTGGCTTCCTTGAAAATGAACCTTCTGAAGGGTGATTTTGTCGACCAAGTACCTTCTGCAAGGGCACTTGTCCTTTGGGAGGCTCTCTTTAAATTTTTCATTAAACCACTATGTTGAACCAAGCTTTGAACCAAGCCGATGAACCCTTTGATTAAACCAAAAGCTGTTGAACTATTTGATGAACTGACTGAGTGAATCGAAGCATTAAACCAACTAAATTGAACCAAATTTGGTTTAATGGTTCAATGGTTCATTCCCTTTGATTTGGCTAAGTCCTTTTGATCCTCATTGAACCAAACATGTTGAACCTTGAACTTGAGTGATTCGATGGTTCAATAGTTCAATGGTTCAAGCCTCAGAAACTTGTTCTTTTGATTGAACCTACTTGTAGAAGCCTTTGAACCTGACTGTAGAAGCCTTTGAACCTTGAAGTGGTTAAACTCTTGTTGCTGATGTTGAACCTTTGAACCTATTGAGCCCATTGAACCAAAATGGTTCGAGGTTCAACAGTTCAATCCTTGCTTAGAAGCTTACTGATGAACTCTTTTGGTTGAACCTAGTCATTGAACCAACTTTGAAATCACCTAAGTGTTGAAAGCTTGCTTCTTTCCTATAGAGTCCATAGAAATCAACCTATGAAGCCCGTTGAGCTTGGCTTGCAGAGTCTGTAGATTTTCTTTTACTATAGAGTCCATAGATTTCTCTTCTTGCAGAGTCTGTAGATTCAAGCCTAAAGAGTTCGTAGATTCAAGCCTGCAGAGTCCATAGATTCAAGCCTGTAGAGTCCGTAGATTTTTTAGAAGCTTGAAAAATGAGGAATTTGAATGCCCAGGACAAATTTTGCAAAGGGGAGAGACAATTTTACTCTGTAGGACCAAAATATTTCAAATGTTGTCCCAAAAATGAGTGATATTTTTGGGGAACAACAGCTGGCTCCAGTTGGGGAACTTCTATCAATTGTAAAAAGAATTGAAGGGAGTAGAATCCAAAATCTCCAGTGTCTTCATGTGTACCATTGGGCTACAGAATCATGTTACCCATAAATGAAAGGCATAAAAAATGGAAACAAACAAAATAAGATAGAATTAAAAACTATATAAATATACATATGTACAGATGCAATGATTTGATACTTCAAGAGTTGAAGTGTTTCAGATGCTGCTTCTTGAGAGGTAGTGAAAATAGTACTCTATTATGATAAACCAACAAGAAGACATTTTATCCCCAAAAATGGTGACAGGTGAATGGAATTCTCCACTAGGAAACCAATTTTTTGCATCTTCCTCTTGGTTTTTTCTTCTTCTTGCCCCATTGCATGATGTGGTCTTCAATTTGAAAGCCATAACTCTTTGCTTTCTTGGAAAAGGGTTCCTTTACCTAATTTTGATTTGCAGCAGCATGGTCCATTACCATAATTGGTTGTTCTTCTAGTTTAGTCCAACACATGATTGGATTGTCCACATCAAACTCTTGATAAACTATCAGCTTAGCATCTCCTTTGATGTGAAGGAGTTTGATCTCTTCATCTTGAGCAATATTCAATTTGAGCAACAGAGATTTGCATAAAGCTATGTTGTTGGTGTTGTTGAGTTGCAAATTTCATGAAGGAAGAATATCTACTTGAGGAGATATCAACACAGTCCTGACTCCATTGTTGGTGGAAGAGTTTTTGCCATCAGATTCCAGGATCCAAGCATCATCAGACGCTGATCTCCTATCAAATTTCTCTTCATGGGAGATGGAAGATCCTTCTTGATTTGTACTATGCCCTACCAATTTTTTTGATGTCTTATTTGGATGAAATCTTAGATTGCCAGTTACGGGACCTTCATCAACTAAGACATGAGCATCCTCTGTGGTCAAGAAGTAATTACCCATACCTGAAGGCTCAAACAAAATTTGAGATACAGGGTCTGACGTTTATGTGACCACAATTTTTGCCTCAAACAGGTCCATACTTAGTTCTCTGCCAATGTTTAATTGCTCAGGATCAGCTTGCAGGGATTCAAACTTAGTCAACTAATTTTTGAATTTCTTGACATGATCAATCATGGCAAATGACTGAGATGGACTTAGAAGAGAGGATGGGAGTTCATCCTTTTGGTTTTTGGGAGGGGAAGGACTGATCTGTGAATTTGAAGTAGAAAGTACAAAGATGTTTGATGTACTTACTTCTTTGGAAATCACTGGGTCCTTTGACTAGAAAGGAAGAGGGGTTCTCTACTCAGTAATTGAACTTACTGGTTGGGGTCGCTCCTTTATCTTCTCTTTGTCGGCCTGCTAGGCTGACTAATTTTGGGACCTGGTGAGTACTACATATGATCCTTCGACTGCTTCAACTTCACTTTTGGGTTCATCCTAGAAATTCAAGAAACCAATGTGGGAGTTGCCAGCTAATTCTTCTAGATCCTCCCTCAAGAGATTAGTGCCATTTTCTTGCTTGAACTCAGGTTGGAAATAGGAAACATGCTCTATTTCTAGATATCCAACTGATGAGTTGGTTAGAGGAGCTTCAAGGACAAGTTTCCCTTGTGGGGGAGGAAGATGATTTTGTTGCCCTTGACTTCTGGCATCATTGCCTTGATATGGCTAATTAAGGAATGTCCTCCTTGGTATAACTTTATATAGAGGAGCAGAAGACATACCTTGTGCCATTTGCCTTTTCAAGGCTAGCAATTCATTTGCCAACTTTTGTACCATTGGGTTAGTGGTGATTGTGGGTGAGTATTTAGAAGATGGAGAGGGTTTGCCTCTGTTTGGGTCTCTTCTTATCTTCTCTGCTAAGATGAGATCATCTTCTACCTTAGTCGCCAAAATTAGAGCTATAACAAGATCTATGTGGCCAGCTTGTCTCAGTAGAAAACTCACTTCAGGCAGTTGTGAATTGATGAAGAAGCATTTGAGGTTCTGAGGTGTCAGCTGGGCAACCATGGGAATCATGTGCCTCAGCTTGTTGAACCTGGCAATAAAATCCCTCATAGGCTCATGAGGCTCTTTCTTCATTTGAGTGAGTTGGGCTAGCAAGGCATGTGCATCTTCTATGGGCTTGAACCTTGCTTCGAACTTGGCTTTGAGTGTATCCTAGTTAGTCACTGATCTAGCTTGCAGATGGTAGAACTAGTCTAAAGTAGCACCTTGTAGTGTTTCCATAAAAATCCTAACTACCACGTCTTCAAATTCCAGCCCTATAACACCACAGGCTATGCTGAAGGCTGTAATGTGTTCATCAGGGTCAACTATCCCATCACCAAATAATTTGGGGAAATTCTTTCTTGAACTACGTGGAAGTTCATGCAGAGGTAGAGTCAAGTTGAGTGGGCCAAAAGAGTTACCCCAGGGGCCTCGAACTACCATGATTTAATTAATAAAAAAATAGAGATAACAAATCTAGATGGAGTGGCTAGATTACAAAACAAAAATGAAAAAGGACTGGCTCAGCTTAAACTTGAGGCTTGAGGATTTAAACTGTGCACTCTTTCCTAGCAACTCTAGTTTTGCAGACCAGATAAAATAATGAAGGTGGAGGAAGATGGTAAGGCTATAAATGGATAATGGGTAAGACATGGAACGGAGTTGCCAAAATTTGTAATAGATAAGGGTTATAATGATAATGGGTTATATCCCCAGCAGAGTCACCAAAAACTATTGTGCAAGGTTGGTAGGAAAATTTTAACAATGGGAAAACACTAGAGCAGGTTGCTCTTCCAAAGCAGAGTACAATGGATAGGTTATAACAATAATGGGTTATATCCCTAGCAGAGTCACCAAAAATTGTTGGTTGAATAATTTGTCGATCAGCATACTGATAAACAAAATAGGTATGATCATCCAACGTAGGAAGATTGGTCATCCAAATGTGTAGGTTTACCACATCAAAATGGGACTAATCTCTCCTCTCATCAAGGGGAGGTCCCTATATATATATATATATATATATATATATATATATATATATATATATATAGAAAATAATACTCAAGGGTAGGATAAACCATCCATCTCTCTTTCTTCAGAGATGATGCATGCAAATCAAAGGAAAAATCTCAAGGGAAATGACAAAAAGCACTTCTTTTCTTTTAGAAGTACTATTCAGCAAACCACAAGAATACTCTTAGTAATAAAAGCAAAATGTAACCAAGGACATAGTAACTAGCAAATTGAGACGTAGTACAAAGTCTCCACCTGAATTTCCCAAGAGTGAGATACGAAGGACAATGAGGGAACAAAGTCATCCCAAGGTCCTTTACATAGAAACAAAAAGAAAACACACTAAAGGAAATTATGGGGGCACAAAGTCTCTCCATAGTTGACTTCAGGACACCTTCTTGACTACTTTCACTAATTCTGCTTGTTGAATTAAAGGAACAGAAAATATATAAAGGAAAAAGACATATGAACAATTTCCCCAACAACAAAGATATCACAGCACAAAGTCTTAAAATTCACTTGCTTTCTTATTCTAATAACAAAATATGATCAACAATTTGAGCTCAAAGTCTCAGTAATGCCTTGCAATTTGGGTAGAGTTTTGTTTCTAATTGTTAGAGAGAGATCTTTTTACACTAACAAGAGAGTCCCTTATATAGCCTCTTCAAGATAGACTTGGGAATAGTAACACATCATGTTGAATTGAATTTTGTTAAGAAGACAGGCTGGAATTTAGGGGAATCTACCCATTTGCTTTTCTTAATGCAGAGAAACAAGTCATGCTATTGAAAGTTTACATCTTTCAATATCCACCTAGCGATCTGATCCTTCTTCATCATTCCTCCTTTTTTGGTTAATTAAATTGGGTCCTTGATTCAATTTGATGCTCTATTCCTTAGTTGTTTCCTGCTGATCTTGGCCTTAAGGCCTTTGAATGCATTTGGGTCCATATATTTAAACCTACAAGGATCAACGACTATTTCATTGTCACAACTTTGACGTCTACGGGCACGTCACTTTCCTCAGCAATTCCTTCGACTTTGTCATTTGAGCTTTCCCAGAGGGGTCCTGCCCTTCGAGCCTTGAGAAATGATCTGCTTTGGGTTAGGAAGAGCCCCTCGCAAGGGTATCTTCCCTTCAGGTGATCTTCAGATGGCCTTCAGGCTAAGTTCTTTGGCTCTTCTTTTAAGGCTTTTCAAAATCAATGGCTATTTTATGAACCTTGAAATTGACGCTCTTACACCCGTCACTATGCTTGAATTTCCAATGGCTAGTTCACCGTTCTTGACTTTGACGTCTTCGGGTGCATCACCCCTTGGGTTTTTTTGGATTTCTTGTTTTGCATCCTCTTGAGGGGAAGGTGACCCTTCGGCTTTGGGAAGTGTCCTTTACTTTGGTAGCTGAGAGTCCCCTGCAAGGGCACCTGCCCTTCGAGGTCCTTCGGTGGCCTTTTGTCTTTGGAATCCTTTAGAGTTTTCCCATGGACATTTTCCCTTGGACAAAAATTCCACAAACATTTTCCTATGGACAAAAAGTCTGCAAGAATTGTTTCGGTCACTTTTGTCTTTAGCCTTCATAAATTCTTTCGGGCTTTTCTCCTACAGACTTTCCTAAATTCCTTCAGACTTTTTGTCTAAAGGAATTCCTTCGAACAAAAAGTCTGAAGGAATTATGCCTTTGTCTTTCGACTACCTTAAACAAAATTTTGAAAGAACTTACCTTTGTGGCTTCCTTGAAAATGACCCTTCCGAAGGGTGCTTTTGTCGACCAAGTGCCCTCCGCAAGGGTAGTTGTCATTCGGGAGGCTCTCTTGAACTTTTGCATTGAACTGCTCCATTGAACCAATTGTTGAACTAAGCTTTAAACCGAGCTTTGAACCAAGCCGATGAACCCTTTGATTGAACCAAAAGCCATTGAACCATTTAATGAATCGACTAAGTGAACCGAAGCATTGAATCGACTGAATTGAACCAACTTTGGTTCAACAGTTCAATGGTTCATTCCCTTTGATTTGGCTAAGTCTTTTTGATCCTCATTGAACCAAATGCATTGAACCTGTTAAACCTTGAACCTAAGTGATTCGATAATTCAATGGTTCAATGGTTCAAGCCTCGAAAACTTGTTCTTTTGATTGAACCTGCTTGTAGAAGCCTTTGAACCTGACTGTAGAAGCCTTTGAACCTGGAAGCAATTGAACTCTTGCTGTTGATGTTGAACCTTTGAACCTATTGAGCCCATTGAACCAAAATGGTTCAAGGTTCAACGGTTCAATCCTTGCTTAGAAGCTTACCGATGAACTCTTTTGGTTGAACCTGGTCATTGAACCAACTTTGAGATCGCCTAAGTGTTGAAATCTTGCTTCTTTCCTACAGATTCTGTAGAAATAAACTTGTGAAGCCCATTGAACTTGGCCTACAGAGTCCATAGATTTTCTTTTCTTGTAGAGTCTGTAGAATTCTCTTCCTACAGAGTCCATAGATTCAAGCCTGTGGAGTCTGTAGATTTCTGAGAAGCTTTAAAAATGAGGAATTTGAATGCCCAGGACAAATTTTGAAAAGGGAAGAGACAATTTTAGTCTATATGACCAAAATAGTTCAAATGTTTTCCTAAAAATGAGTGATATTTTTGGGGGACAACACGTACAATAGAGGTAGCTCTTTCATTGAAAGAAAGAAATATTAATCTAATGGAAAAAGCCTTATTGATTACAAAAGTTAGTTATTTTGATGTGAAATATAATCAAAGTTGACTCCCATTATAGTGCCCTGGGAGGAACTAACCATCCATACATTATAGCTGACACTCCCCTATAGGTCAAATACTATGTATTACAAACAAGCCATCCCAATGGATATGAAGCTTTCTAGGGTGGTGCATGAACTTAGAGTCATCTAACAAGACCTTCATGCCTAGAGAAAAAATCTTATTCTTGATATGGTGATCATGCCATGCCTTCTGCTTTCATTTTTTCCCATCTTAGCTCTAGTGAGAGAGGAAATGGGTCTCATCTAATTTCATTAACATATCTAAATGTGCTTTCAAGAATGCCTCATCATCCAATTTGTCCTATGCATGTAATGTGAAGAGATGGTAATAATAACTCTACTGGTATCACTACTTCCTTGCCATACACCAAGTTGAATGGCATGCTTTTGTTTAAGCATTTGTAGGTAGTTTAGTAGGCCCAAAGTACTATGGACACCCTATCATCCTAGTCAGTCTGACCAACATTTCATATTTTTGTTAAAGTGGTACCAAGGATCTTATTGAAAGCTTCAATAGTTCCATTTCCCTATGGGTGGTATGGTGTTATCTTTGGTACATGATCATTAACTCGCCCATCAATATACAAATGATTTCATTCAAAAAGTGGGTTCTTAGATCACTAGTGAAACTCATGGGACACCTAAACCATGTTATAACATTCTCTCAGATGAATCACATGGTAGTTGTTATGAAACAGTCCTTTTTTAACATCATTTTAGCCCAACATGTGAGGTAGTCAGTTGCTACAATGATGTATCGATAACCTATTTATCATCATGCTAGAGTGATAGGCCCCATAAAATTGATAACCCATTTTTTGAATGGTTTTTGAGAAGGGATGGGTCATAAAAGCATATCATCTCTTATGTTAGGTTTACTTATGCATTGCTAAATGTTGTATTGCCTAACATATTCCTTAGCATCATTGAATAGAGTTGGCCTTCAAAGTCCAGCTAGCAATACCTTACACATGGTAGCCTCTCCAACATAGTGTCCTATGAAAATACATTCATGAACTTCTCGTAGTACCTCAAGCCACTCATATTACATTACATAATGGTGAAGCACCTTGTCATGATTCATCTTACAAATATCTCCTACTATGATTTGATATGGTATGGCACAGACTGCAAGTTTTTTCTCCTATGAAGTGAGAGAGTTAGGTGTGGAACCAATATTTAAAAATACTACAATATCTTCTAGTTCCTTAGGTACACGTGCAACTCAAAAGAGTTATACATAAAAAATATCATCTTCTATGACATGTGGGGGTTCTCAATTCTCAATCTAGGATAGGTGTTCAGGTTTGTAGTTAGCCTTTCCTAGTTTTACCATTATAAAAAAATTAGAATTCTTAGAATAGGATAATCTAGTGGCAAATTATTCCATGTAGCAATAGTTTTTTGACAAGGTACTTCAAGGCCTCATGTTCTATATAAAATGTAAAAGGAGTGGCTAGAAGATACTACCTAAAATTTCATAAAGCATAAACCATAGATAAAGCTTCACACTCCATGATAGTATAATTTATTTTAGTTGGTGTTAGATTCCTACTAGCAAAGTAAATAGGGTGATCCAGGTGACCATCACCTGGTTGTGTAAGGGTTACACCAATATCCATACTAGATGCATCAACATGGACATGAAAAGGCTTTTTCCAATTAGGGAATTGTAGGATAAGAGCAATAACCAACTTTTCTTTGAGTGTTTCAAAATCATCCCTACAAGAATTGGTCTATATGAATTATTCATTGTGCTTTAAAATTTCTTCTAGGGGTGCAATAATATTTGTATAACCACAAATGAACTTTTAGTAATAACCTGTGTGCCCCAGGAAGGCATGTACTCACATTTAGTCTTGGGTGCTGGTAGATGAAGAATCATAGAGACCTTCATTGTGTCCACTAGGAGTCCCTCCTTACCAATAATATGCCCAAGAAGTATGCTAAAAGGTGTTGTGAATAGGTAATTTTTCAAATTTAAGGAAATTTGTAACACCTAATAGTGCTTCAGCATGAGTCTGAGATTAGCACAATAGTCCTTGACCAACCCATATACCCTCCAGTCATCCAAGTAGACTTGGAGGAATTTGTGAATGAAATAGTTAAAAACTTCAATTACTATCCATGAAAACATTTTTGGGGCATTTTTTAAGCATTTTTAAAACCAAAAGGCATAACAGTATAGGCAAATGTTCCCCATTTTATAGTGAAATTTGTTTTAGACTAGTCTTCCTCAGCTATTTGGACTTGATGATACCCCAAGAATCCATCCATAAAAGAGTAAACTTCACAACTTATAACGCCTTTTAGGATTTCCTTAATGAAAGGCATTAGAAAGAGATTAGTCAAACAAGATGCATTAAGCACTCTATAGTCCACACATATATGGATACATCCATCCTTTTTGATATTGATTACTATGAGACTGACCCAATCAAATTTAGCCATAGGAGTGATTACTCTGGCACATAACATACTATCAATCTCTTCCTTAACGTGTGCCTGAAGATTAGGATTCATTTTGTATGGTCATTTTATCATTAGATGGGTGTCTTTGACTAGCTTGATGTGCATTTTACCTAAATATGGGTGGCCTCCCTTAATTTTTCTATAGTTCCTTAGAAAAACATCTTGGTATTCTTTCAATAACTCAAAGATTTGTGAGATCTTTGTATCAGTCCAATAGTTCTTGATTGTAGCCATCTTCAATTCTTTCTCTATCCTAATGTTACATTGTACAATTTGAATAGGTTTATGATAGGGGTTATCTAATTTAAGACTTGTATCCTAAATAGTTTATATACCAGTGCTTATGGGATCATCTAAATGGTTGGTCAAGGGGTCGAGTGAAGTAGATCCGTCACCTTCATCTACTTGGAAGATGAATTTTTTCTTTTCTAAATGAATCTCTTCACATTATTATTAATTAATAACTATATTAGGTGTAGAAACTAGAGGTTTTACAGTCTCATTAAACAATTGTAAATGTTCCTCAAGTTCCTGATGGATGTTCTAAGGTGATCTTTTAGAGGAATTGGGTCTCCGAGAACTAATTCATGCATGGCCTGGAGAGTAAGGTGAAAGTCCATCCTTGGTGAATAATAGGAGAGTTTCAATGTCATGGTTTCATTTATAAATTTCCAAAACCTGGTTCCCATGTGTCACTCTTCATGATTATACTAGGCCCATGCCCATGTGCATAAGGTTACATAGAATACATGTAACCATTGGTACTTTGGTAGGTATATTTTCTCATTTTTCCATATTGTCTCACAAGCTTCAATGTGAGGTTTAGGTGCTTACACATTGATGTAACTAAGTGTTCCATTGTGTTTCTATCTATTTTTTTATTTTTTTCCTTTTCTTAGTTTTGAAAAGAAAGAAACTAGTTAACGGGTTTATAGAAGAATACCTAGTTTTCGTGCACTTGTTAAAGTCCAAACTTTGTGATAGCTCTTGTTTGGCTAGGTAATAATACCTAAAAGTAAGAAAAAACTTAAACACATTTGTTTATTAGACAATTATATGGGTGGATTGCCTAGCGTGAGCTAGATCCTAGAAGTGAAAGCTTTCTAGGAGGCTATCAATTCACCTACTTTAAACATTTGAGTTAGAAAATAAAAAATAAGGATACTTGCATATAAAATAGAAAACTCAAATTAAATACAAAAATTAATTAATAAAATTAAAATCTTTACCAATATGTCTAAACTAAATCAACTAGTTTGATTAACACTAATGCTAAAAATTGGCCAAGTTAAGGGTTATGGTTTTGGCTTGGTAATTTGACAAATGTCAAAAGGGTAGTTTGGTTGGGGTTGGTAAATGGGAAAGTCAGTAAATGGGTAAAAGGGAAAATGTTAGCAATAAGTCAAAGGAAATATGGTGAGAATACAAAGAGATAAGTGGTTAAGAGGGTATAAGGTGAAGGGGATAAATGATTAAGTGGATAACAAGGCAAAGGGAATTAAAAGATTGAGATGGAGAAGTAAATAAATGGATTAAGATGGGTATATGAGGTAAATACTAAAGTTAAAAAAGGAAATACAAAGTAAATAATTTAAATACAAAAACTAAACAAATGTTACCTTGAAAACTTGTTGAAGATAGTTGATGTTGTTGATTATGCTTTGTGATGGTGGAATTCTACAACAGTTTCGATAGAGCTTTGATGATTTGAACTCTTTTTATCCAAGGTGGGGATGACCTCCTTCAAAATTTCCCCTAAATATGAAATAATAAATGCCTCTACCAAATGCTAACCAAATTAACCCATGGGTAAAGAGGGAGGGTCATATTTATAGTATTTTATATTGGGAAACATGACAAAGGAGAGGAATAGTGAACTATGATGCCATTTTACAAGTGGGCTCATAAGTGGGCATTAATAACAACGTTGGTCGGATTCCCATTTAAAAATTGTGTCTCCCACCTAGAAATTATGTCCAAAATAGGTGGGAATCATGCCCATGTTCTCATATGGGTCCAAAATACTTTCCACCACTCACTTTCATCTTTTACTAAGTACCTGACAAGGAGCCCCACATACTTTGGCTCCATTTTCCAAGTGGATGGGTAAGTGGTTATGAAATACAAAGATGGTGGGATTACCACTTCATAGTCCAAAATAGGTTGGGATCATGCCCATGAGCTCATATGAGTCCAAAATACTTTCCACCTCTCAGTTCCATCTTTTTCCAAGTACTTGACAAGGAGCCTCACATAATTTAATGTCACTTTCATGCATGAGAACAAATGATGATGTTGAATGGAGGCCCCTTATGGATAAATTAACCAAATTTTTTAGGGGGGGCTTATGGTGCTTAATTAGTTCATTAAGAACCTTAGATAAGGGTCCCAAGTGGGGTATGGTGTTCCACTTCAAGCCACATCACTTCCAAGCCATGTCACTTGCCATATCACTTGCAATATCATTATTGAGTCACTTACCATGTCACCATTAATAGTGACATGTCATGTCATCATGAATAGTGCTAGTGAATAGTGATTTAGAATAGTGACTTTGTTAGGTTAATAAGGTTTAGGTGGTCTCTAGGGGGTACCGAGGAATTCAAACATCTAGAATTGTATGTGTGTAATTTTATAGTGTCTGAATTTTGCCCCTTTTTGTTATGTGGCTTTGAATTAACAATTTGTAATAAAAAATTAGATTACTTGGTCAAAGGTCAGGGTGCCCCAAGTATGGGAGGAGGTATTCCCCCTTAAACCAAGAGTTGATGAGGAAAAGTAGAGTCTAGTATAGGTTTGATAAGATGTTGGTGAAAAAAAATGTTGGGTATTTGAAACACAAATGTACACATAAAATATGACTAAATGTGATAGACAAGATCACACACAAATGAAAGTTATCAATGTTGGTAAAATAAGGGTCAACTTCTAAGAGATAATTGAGAAGTGTACCACATGAATACAACTATAGTTAGGCACGTTATTAGTTTATTATATAAGGTTAGTGTTATCCATAAGTATCCAAGATAAGAAGAATTTCTTTGAAAAACACAAATGGTTTAGTTGTGCACTAGGTGGTGCAAATTCAAATGTTCAACATGGAAAGATTGGTCAGTGTGGTCAAAAGGACCAAGGCAAGGTTATTGAAAAAATATACAATAGTTTGGGTCAAAATGGCCAATGTCGAGGTGGATAAAGGTGAATAGGTGAGGATGGGTTGTTAGGGGGTGTATGAGGTAACTCTAAATGTACTAGACCAAATGGATGCTCCTACATAGTTTTATGGATAAAATATCCAAAGAAACTTTAGGCCCAATGTAGTTCTCTAGTGATCCTAATGTGATATACCACATGGTTAGGCTTGGGTTGATAGTAATGGTGAGGTGTCATGGTGTATATTGGTGAATAGTCATCATAATAATCCCATATGAATTAGTAGGAGAAAATATGGATGGGCAAGGTAGGATAAATTAGTGGGTAAGAAAAGACTAAGCACCACAAATGTCCTGCAATAGAACTAAGACAAAGAAGAGGTGACTTTCATGAGGAGGTTACACCTTCTAAAATTATATGAGGGTATAAGCATAGTGATGGCCTCTCTCACTATGAGTTGATTTTTAGGAGATGGGCATCTATAAGGATCTGCATAGTCTTGTTGGTTAAAGTTCATCATTGCTATGATCTAAGTTTTAAGGGCATTAGCAAAGTGATGACCTATAAATAATTTATTTAATGGCTAAGTATATTTTATGAGGCATAAAATTATCATCATGGTGAGTGATAGAGGATGGACTGTGCCTTACTCAAGAGTTTCATAGCCAATATGGGCAAAAGGTGTCCATGTCTAAATCCTCTATCATATCACCTCAAAACAAATGACTTTGGGCTTTACTCAGAAGAGGCACTACTAGTAGGGAGCTGCATGGTCTAGGATATTTGTTATATAGCTAGATAAGATGTCATTCACCTATGATGGATGATTTTTTAAGTGGCACAAAAGAAAAAACTATCATGTTTAAAAAGCATAAGTTTGGGACATGGAATAATGGGATCATAGAAATAAGTGTTTGGAAGATATCACCACTATAAATAATGGTATTTTCAACATCATGACCATTTTAGCCACCCATGGTTGGAATCTAATTTATGTCAACCAGAGCAAATGTGATAATGATGCAAATGACTACCAAGCCCATAAGGACTGCAAGATGACAAAGAAAGCTATGATATCAAATGTGGATCAGATGATAAGGGCAACAAAAAGACATCATGATGGTGCATAATGACTTTATCAAGATGACTAGTTAGATCGAGGGCTATGTGTCTACAAGAGAAGGTAAGTAGACATGACCGTTACAAGTAAGAATAGTGTTTAAGGGGATCAATAACATCATAGGACCCTTCCCATCGATAGAATAGTTAATCATGTCAGCAAGAAATAATGATTAGGTATTCTATTTAAATAATTGTGATAAGGATTAATGTCTATCATGAAGCTATTTGGTTTTTCAAGTTATAGATAGTGTAAATAACTACATAAGGTTGAAGATGGTGAATAATGGTAATAATGGTAGAGATAATCAACAACCCCCATGACCCAAAATAATCAATATGGTGAATGTGTGTATCTACTAGATATTGTAACATTTAATGGTGATAATGTAAGTACTATTAAAACAACAAGAGTAAAAGAACCCACAACCTAAATTTGAGCTTGAATTCTTACCTCCTCAGTAGCAAAGAAGGCAATAATTGCATTGTGCTAGATGTAGGGCTAGAGAGCATGACCATCGACCTGTCTATATATGGAACCCTTACTATCTAAAGGGATGTACATCAAGGCAACAAGAGGTGACACTTATGCAAGTAAAATAACTAGAGCAGAGGGATGTAATGGCTATGATGGTCAAGCAGGGTAAAAGACCTAGAGTAGAATATGATTCTCGCCCTATGGGGATGAATACAGAAGAGGAGAATAGAGTATGCCCTTTAGCGACTGATGATATAGGGAATGCTACAATGTTAGTTTAGGAAGAAATCAAGTAGAAGTATGGTTGAACTCAAATCCAGAGTCACTAGATAATCAACTTAATTATTAGGTAGGAAAATAATGTATGTAGATGCCTTAGGTGAGGTGTGTATAGTTTGATAACTTTATATATGTTGTGTGACTCCTTGTACCCTAAATAAAATATTGCATAATTTGTTGTAAACATGTACAAAATGTGTTGTGTGTCATTGTTTGAATGTTATTATGCTTAGGGTTATGTGGATACTTATGAATGTTATGGTTATGGTTGTTTTAATCTCACTTAAGGTAAAGCAGATGAGGTAAGGCAACAAACAACACTAGATGGTAAAGTGAAGAAAATAATCAAGCGATAAATGTCATAATGAAAATATCAACTAAGAACATTAGGATAAGAAGAGGGCATGATGTTTCTTTTGTGACAAGGAATGAAAATAGATGGAAAGTGGGATTAACTTAATGAACAGAAGATCTATGAATGTGTTGTATGAGCATACTTTGAAGGATGAAATGGTTATGTTGATCACACTCTGTCAAGTACACTCAAAATGTGTAGAGGGTTTAAAGGTTGAAGAGGTGATGGATAGGGTGAAGAGAGTAGTTGTAAAGGGACAAAATGAGGACCCATGCTTAAAAACAAATACATTGAAGGAAGAATTGGATGTCTTGAATTAGTGAACCTGACAAGATTTCATGCATTAAAGTAAGAGAGCAGAGGACATGAGGAAGCAAACATGTATATGCAAGTATAAGCAATGTGATTGGTGATCACACTTTAATGATTGAGAAGATGGAGTGCCAATGGGAGAAAATAAAGGAGATCCAATAAGAGATGAGGTGAATGTGGACTAGGAGATGGATGAAGAAATAGGTAGAGGAGAAAATGAGGTCACAGATAAAGATGAAGATGAAGAAGCATGGAGGGACCAAGCATTTATATGGAGGAGAAAAAAAGGAAGGTTGGGAAGATCAAGGAATGTCATCAAGTGAGATGATAAAAAAGAAATGAAATGGAAAAAAGAGAAAAAAAAATAAAAGGTCGAAGATGGGGGTTTGAGGAATGTACTAAAAATGACAGATTGGAGAATTGAAAATGATGGGGAGAGAAGTGTGACAATCATGAAGGGTAATGGGAGGATGAGATATATGCTAGTCCATGAAAAAATTGAAAATAGGTCTAAAAGAGACCAAAGAGAAAATAGTTTGGTGATGAGAACGAAAAATAATTAAACACATGGAAGAAAAGGAATCAAGAGGAAAAATGAGTGAAATGAGGACACAAAAAGGATGACAAAAGGGTGAAGAAGTAGGTGATGACATGACCAAGTAAGCATGGATGATGATAAGTAAGGAGAGGAATAGTGAATCAAATTAGATGGTGGTGTTGGAGATGAGAATGGGATGGAAAAAAGGAAAGGGGTTAAGAAAAATGAGGGGAAGCAAAGGATGGGTGGATAAGAAGCTGAAGAGATAAGTTATATTGCAATAAGCTTGTTAGAAGAGATTGACAAGCTAAAAAAATGGTGAGGTGGTGAAGAAATAGGGGATCACAATGAAAGGGAATGAGATGAAAATAAGGGATGAAGAGCAAGGATGATAAGAAGAAGAATGAAGTAGGGATATAAAGCACGAACACTCACATAAATGCAAAAGATAAGTGAATAAAAGGATAGAAAGAGGAAAAGAGGAATGTAAAGTGTAAAAGGAAAGAATAGATAATAATAAAAGGGAAATTATGGAAGGCTTCTCAAAGGATAAAGGCCTAGTTAGAAGCTAGTTGTGGAGGATAAAAAAATAATCGAAAATGGAAAAGGTGAGAAGAGGCAAATTGATAGAGAATGGTGGTACACATAAATAAAGTAGGGGATGTAACAAAAGAATAGAAGAGATATAAAGTGTGCAAGAGGTACAGGATGATGTGGAATTGGTGAGGAAAATAGAGTAAGGAAGAAGGTATGATAGGTTTCCAAGGGCAAGGGTAAAGGGTGAGGATGATGGAAGAAGACAAAGAGGATAAAGGGTGAGGTTGGTAAGAAGTGGAGAGAGGGAAAAAAACATGAAAAGTGGGTGGGGGAGTGAGCCATGAAGCATGCGTAAGGAAAGGTGATGGGGAAGCTAATGAAGCATAGTAGATGGTGGATTTATGGGATATAAGAGGGTTCAATGGGGAAGGATGTCAATCCTTGTGTTAAAAGAGATTAACAAACTAGAAAAGTGGTTAAAAGAGATTGACAAGATGAAGAGAGGAAGGTGGTAAAGAGATAGGTAGAGATAGATATTATGTGAGAAGGGAGAAATAAAATAAAGGATGCAGCCGAGCTGACCTCAATAATTGAGCATTGCCTACATAGTCCAAAAAGACTTCAGGGCAATGTAGTTCTCCTAGTAATAGGGGAAAAACAAAGAGGAATTATTAGATGATGCTAAAATATAAGGATGCTAGGAAGAATCCGAAGCTTCCCTGACATAAGATGCCCTAAGCAAGTGGGTGTTGTTAGAAATGAAAATCAATGAGAATAAAAAGGGGAGGGTAATTAGTTTTTAGTGGCTAAACTACCCTTAGAAGTCAAGCAAAACCTACATAATCCATGGACATTAGGCCAATGCAGTTCAACAAGGGTTGGAGAATGGTGCTCAAATGGTTTCCCCCAATTTGATTGACCATATTATCTAGTTTTTTTGAAGGTTTGTTGAAAAAGGGTTTGTGTTGAAGATGGGTTGAGGTTGTAGAGAAAGGTATATCCAAAAGGTGGGTTGATTGATCATAAATAGGTAATTGATGTTAATGTTGTTATGATGTTATTCATGGTTAGGGTTATGATGATTCGATGGATGATAGTGGTGGCACATAAGTAGGTTAGATAACCATACTAGATTAAAAATCATGAGACATGGGTCTAATATAATACATGAATCAATGATGGGAGAACAATAAATGAGGTATAATACCTATTTTTTGACAAGGATAAAATAAAATAAAAACCCGAAGTTGGACTAGCTTAAGGAACATAAGCCTTTTGAACACTTCACATTAGTATGCATTAGTTGATAAAATAAGTTTCTTGATCATAGTGTGTTATGTAAGCACTAAATCCCTTGATTTATAAATAGTATAAAGGAAATATGGGTGATATGTGGTGTGAATGATAATGGGTAATATGTATGGTAACCTTATGTGGGTTAGTTTTCCCTTTCTATAGGTGATCCAAGAATGATAATAGACAAGTCCATGCCATATGCTAGATGTATACTAATCAATGTGGGAAGTCTACATGTGAAAATTGATTATGGCTTCCACCTTATTATGTTGCTTGAGAGTCGATTTTGGATTTAGATTATTTTGATTTTGTTTTGATTGTGGTAGTGGGTCTTCTATTTTACTATTGTGTATGGGAAGATGATTGATGTGAGAAGCTTCCAAGAAATTATTCTATTAACTTAACCATCCTTTAAGGAAGTGGTATAATTTTATTGGATTTGTTTAATGATCTTGATAGTTGTCCTTCAAGGGAGTAGTCTACCTTAGATTTGGAAATCATTATTTTATTTTTGGGTAGTTGTCCTATCAAGGGAGTAGTTTGCAATGCTTAAGATATTGACCCAAGTAATATTTTGGTATCCAAATTGTTTTTGGATGTGATGTTTCTAGACATGGATAAGTCTAATAAGGTTTAAAGGTTTATCATTATGAGGGCAAGAATTTAACACAAAAAGGTTAATGATATGTGAAGATGTGTGGTTTTGAGAGACAACGACCATGGGATTCCATCTTGTTAGAGACAAAAAGTATCCATGAGAACCATGCTGTGGGTAGAGCTGTGGTACCCATATTTAGGATTAGGTATGACTATGGAAGTTGACCACATGGTTCTATGTTGTAATCAATTTTCCTCAAAAGGAGAGGAGGAATATGGGTGAAGGTTAAAATCTCATAATCAAGGGATGAGCTTAAGTTAGACAAAAAGAGTGAGCTTGATCCTTCTTTAACATAAAAATGGGTGTAGATGTGAAGCATTGAGAGGCTCAGCTTTTGGTTTTCCTTTGAGAAAGGATAATTGATAATATCCTAATCCATACTTATGGGTAATGATGTAGGATCCAATCCAATTGAAAGCAAACTTGCCTCATTTACTTTTCTCCATGTTGGTCACATGTTGGTTTTATTTTAGTATGAGGTCTTGGATATTAAAGTCTCAAACTTTGAGGTGTTTATTATAGGCATGATTGATGCATTATTCATAGACACAAAGATGGTTAAGGGCATTTAGATGATGCTCATCAAGTAACTCAAGCTGAGCCAAATGGTGCTAATGATAATCATCCTCAAAGATGATCTCTTACAATGATATGTGAAGAGACAAGATTTGGACTTCATGAGGTAAGACTGCCTCTATTCTAAAGACTAGAGAGAAAGGGGTAGGAACCATAGAGATTTGAATACTAGTGCAATATGCCCATAAAACGAAGGGGATGTGCAAATGTTAATCCTGTCTTGAAGCACTAACTACTTTGGTAAGCATTTTATTGAGGATTTTTTTAGAGGCTTCTGCCTATCCATTTGCTTATGGATGATAAGGTGAATAAAAACTTAGGTCAATGTTGAATACATCACATAGACCCTGAACTTGCTTGTTCTTGAAATATTTTCCATTATCGGTGATAATTTTATGAGGAACACTGAATTGGTAGATGATGTGATAGTTGATAAAGCTGACAATCTTCTCCACTTTGGTCAAGACTAGAGGAATAGTCTCTACCCACTTGGTGAAATATTTGGTGGTTGTGATGATGAAGCTATGCCACTATGAGGAATGAGGGTTGATCTCAACAATAAGATCTAGGCCCTAATGTGAGAAAGGTGAAAAGTCCTTAGATACTTGGAGTCCATTGGATAGCGTGTGATGTAAGTTAACATGTTGTTAACATTAAACACACTTTTTTATAATCACAATAGTCTTGGTTGAGCATGGGCCAATAGTATCCAAGGCAAAGGATATGTTTAGTGATGGCTAGACCACTAAAGTGTCCCCCATAAATCCCATCATGTGTCTCTCTCATAGCATGAGAAGCTTCATGGCTATGTAGACAACAGAGAAAGAGGTTGTCAAAACCATATTTGTAAAAGATTCCCCCTAGTATGGTGTAAAGAGAGGTACCTTGAATAAAGACTCTTCAGGCATTCTTAGAGAGGTTGGAATGAATGATGTCAAGGTTGAGGTAATTAAAAGTTTGGTCATACCAAATATTGGATGGGGATTCCTCCACACTAAAAATGGTAAGGAGGTCAGATTGGTTATAAGAGGGTGTGGTAAAATGATTAATGGTGACAAATATTTTAGAATTAGAAGGCTAAGAAGGGATCTGGGAAGTAAGGCAAGCCATTATATACATGAATTTGTTGGTAAATTAGGGAACAAATTAGACTAGGTAATGTTCTAATGATGCTAAGAGTTTGTTAACTAAAAATTTGTATTTTGTAAGACATCATTCTTACATTCATAAGATCTATTGACCTAGTTGACCATGAGTTAAGAATCACCAAAGACATTGATTATCTTAATTCCCAAGGCTAGAGAGGTTCAGAGACCTATGACTAGGGCTTCATACTCAGCCATATTGTTGGTGAATTCAAAATCAAGTTTGAAGGATATAGGAAAGGGTTTACCATCAAAGGGGGTAAGGATGATACCAGTTCCCCCATCATGTTGACACTTTGACCCATCAAAGAACATAGTCATTTGGTATGTTTTATCCTCTTGGGAAAGAGTAATGATGGATTCATCTAGGAATTCAAGAGGAAGAGGTGGTGATCTATTAAAGGTGATTTGGCCAATTGGTCGGTAATGACTTGCCCTTTAATTGACTTTTTTTAAAGGAACTCAAGATCAAACTCTACTAAGAGAATAAGCCACTTGGCCATACACTAGTTTTTGTATGGCTTGGAATGCATGTAATTGAGTGCATCAGTGTTGGTTATGACATAGGTTTTATGGTTAAGAAGGTAGTGACAAAGTTTGGGTCACAAAAGTCAAGGCTAAGCAGAGTTTCTCGATATAGGTATATCGAGTCTCGTATTCTATAAACATGCAGCTAATGTAGTATATGACTTGTTCTCCATGTTATTCATCTCGATGAGCCAACATTTCCCCTAGGGAATGGTTGGTGGTAGAGATATATAGGTAAAAGGGGTGGTTATCCTTAGGAGGGGTGAGGATAGGTGGTGACAAAAGGCACTATTTGAGTGATTCAAAGGATTTTTGACAATCACTATTCCATTTGAAAGAGACGTCCTTCTTCAGAAGGTGATGGAAAGGTTGGAACCACTCTAAAAGTTAGTAAATGAAATGATAAAAATATTGAAGCTTTCCCTACAGGATATGAAGTTGGTTAAGGTTGGTAGGAGGAGGCATCTCTAAGATTGCTTTGACTTTGGTAGGGTATACCTTGATTCCTTGAAGGGAAATGATAAAACCAAGAAGCTTCCCTAAAAGGACCCCAAAAACACATTTCTTAAGGTTAAGTTTGACATGGAAATGGATTAGGTGTCCAAATATAATGTTGATAACTTTCAGATGATCTTTTCAAGATTTGGATTTTCCAAGAGATCATCAACATAGTCCTATACGATAGTATGGATGAGGTCATGGAAGATGTAGGTCATGACTTAATGGTACGTTACACCAATGTTATTTAAAGTGAAAGGCATAAATCTATAGAAAAAAGTTATCTAAGGGGTGGTAAAGGTGGTTTTATGCTGATCTTCAACACCAATCAAGATCTAATTGTAACCCAAAAATGCATCTATGAGAGATAACATATCATGGGTGGCTATAAGATCAACAAGCTAGTGAATAATAGGTAGAGAAAAGTCATCCTTGGGGTAGGCAAGGTTAAAACCATGAAATTCCACACAAATGCATAGACCCCTAATGGCTTTGGTGATAGGTACAATATTTGAGACCCATTGTGAGTAGTCAATGGGTTGAATGAAGTTTATAGATAGGAGGCGTTGAAACTCTTCTTTGACAAGAAGGGATATGTGAGGATGAATGCATTGAAGTTTTTGTTTTATAGGTTTGGCATCATGATGAATGACTATGTTATGGGTAGAAATGGTGGGCTCAATCCTGGGCATATCACTGTAAGACCAAGTGAATGTTATGTTGTGGTCTTGGATGAAAGAGGAGAAGTCTTGAAGTTCTTTGGAATTCAGTGATTGGCCTAATTTGACAATGTGAGGGTTGTTTAAAGTGCCTAAGTTGATATCTATGGTGGATTCATTCAACATGGTCAAGGTTTTAGGAGGAAGGGATTTATGGATTGAAGAATCTGGGGTACCAAGGTAGGTGAGAATAGAATCATCGTCTTGATATTGGATGGTGTTGATTGTAGGAGAATCATTTTCTACCATTTCAAGATGAATGAGAGGAAGAGTTTTAGTTTGACCATCATTTTGATAGGCTAAAAGGGCCAAACTAACAGTATTGACTAAAAGAAAGTTAAAAAGAATGATGTAAAAATCCTTAGTCTTTGAAGGAGGTTGCATTGGTGAGGAGGGGAAATCTTCCTTGATGGTGTCAATAGGTTTAGGTGAATTGGTGGGTTCTTCAAGTGGTACAAACCCAAGGCCAAATGACTCATGAGGTTTTTGGGTTTTGATCAAAGGTAATTAATGATGTCCTTGTTCATATTAGCCAAGGACAAATCCATTCTAGGAATACCTGTGAAGGTATAATTTAGAAAATGCTAGTTTTCCAAGGTATGAAAATTTAGAGGTGAATGGTCAGATGGAAGAGGTAGTGGTGGGAGCAAGAAGTGGTCAATCAAGTCCCCCATAGATGAAGTTTGTTTGATAGTTGGGGGACCAAAATGGATGATGGTTCCAATGTTTAGTTCATAGGAAGGGTCATGTTCAAGGTTACCATATTCTTGAGGAATAGGGAAAGCATCCAATGTTAAAAGGTGATACTCCCCTAATGAGAATTGTTAGAACATAGATCCCAAGGGCTCCTCTATGGGGATTTGTGAAGAAGGATGGGAAAGCTAGTTGAAATTTCATCGATGGTCAGTGGTTAGAGTATAACTAATGAAGGTGTATTGTATGGGTGTATGAGGACATTTTTATGGTAATAGGTCATGTTGAATTCTGAGAAAGGATTTGAGTCTTCTTGGATATTGATGACCTAGCCCTCATGCTTAAACTTAATGCATCGATGGACAGTAAAATGAACACAATATATGGAGTGAATCCAATGTCATCCCAATAATATGTTGTATTGGAATTCTCCTTCCACAACATATAAGAGTTTAGGAAGTGTCTAGGGTCCTACACGGATATGAAGGACAATATTTCTCAAGGTAGTGGCCATAGTATTGTTAAAGGCTTGAAGTACCACTCTTGATTTTGCCATGATATTGTTTGATAAGTTGAGTCATTTGTAATCATAAGAGGATACGATGTTAATACTAGATCCCCCATCAATCATCACCCTTTTGACACAGGTTTGGTTGATGTAAGCGGTAATAAAGAGTGGGGGATCTGAGTCCTCAAGGTAGACAAAAGGTATCTATAAATTCTTAAAGGTGACAAGGTTGGAATTTTGAAGCACACAAACAAAGGTGGATAGAGGTTGAGGGTCATTGGGTTGGACCTTAATGTTTTTTAAGGCCTTTATGAGTGCTTAGCAGTGGTGGGGATAAGTAGAAATCAACTCATATAAGCTCATTTTTTTGGGGGTTTGGTGAAGCTGCATAAGGATAGCTTTCTAGATAGATATTGCATATGGGTTGGATTATGAAGGGTTATATTTTGAGGCACCTAAGATAGACACCTTGGGTTTTATTGAATATGGAGATGGTTGAGTGTGGTTTGTTTGGGAGTTTGAAGAGGGGTAAGTCTAAGAAATGGACACCTTAGCCTTCCCTTTATCCTTCTGTTGTGATCTAGTGACCACATTAATAGTATGGATAGAAGGAGAGGGTGAGGTAGTAGAGTGGTCAGACTCATATTTATTCTTAGGTGAGAGTAGAGGAGGGGTAAGTGTTGGGTAGGTATGGTTTTTGTTTGGGTTGGCATGGGTGATATAGGAGGTTCATCCATTAATATATCATCCTCATCATAAATGTGGTGGATGAGAGTTTGGAGAGATTTGTAATTGTTTATATCATGGATGGGTGTCCTGTGGTATAAATAAATCAAATTGTTATTGAACCATGATGGTTTGGGATGTGAAGGTTCAAAGGGTTTAATGGGTAGTAAGCTCAAGGAAGAGGTTTTCAATAACCGTTGGAGAATGGTTAAGTAAGAATTAATTAAAGGTGGTAAAGGTTTAGTGGTTTTTACTTTGGGTATTGAGGTAGAAGGTTGTTAATACTTTGGCTTAGTGATGGGTGTCTTAGGTAAGGTGGTACGTTTGGTTAATAGTTTTTGTTTAGGTAAGATGGTTGATGAGCTAGAGGTAGAGGATGGCAATGTAGGTAACTTAGGTATTACTGGTGCAATAAAAAGAGGTGTGTTAGAAGGCAAGTGTGAAGGTGTAACCAACAAAGGTGGTGGGGGTTTGGTAAAAATAATGGGATTCATGCTCAAGGTAGAGGGATGAGGACCCAAAATGGAGGGTGATATTGAGGTAGGTAAAATTTGAGGTTTTGGGCCTTTGGGTAGTTTTACCTCTTTTGTTGTTTTGGTTTTTGGTTTTGAAATGGGTTTGGTTACTTGGGTCTTGATTGGGTTAGGTGGTTGAGGGTTGGTTAGTTTGGTGGAGGTTTTAGTTGGTTGGTTATTATAAGTGCTAGGATGGTCTACCAAAGAAGGGATTGGAGGTTCTGGTTTCATAACATAAGGGAGACCTAATTGTTACCCAAAGGTGGTTTGATCCATGTCAGGGTTGGGGATAAATTTTAATTTTTGTAATAACTTTGAGAAAGGTTTGATTCCCTAAATGGTGTATCTAAAATATAATCCTCTAGGTGGAGACATAAGGATGGTAACCTTGGACTCTTTCTTAATCAAAGGATGCAACGTTGGGATAGATGGATCTTATATGGGAGAAGTAGACAGGGGCATTTCCTTCTTAAGAATGATTTCTATGGGAGGAGAGAGTTGTATGGTAATTGGTGAGAAGGTAAGATGGGTGTGTGGTCTGATGTGTCGATCAAAGGGGAAGTTGGTAACTCTACTACTATAATGAGTGGAGGAGGAGGAAGAGGTACTTCCTTGGTTTGGGTTCCCAAAAGGGTAGAAGGTAACTCTGATACTTCCATAAATGGAGAGGGGTTGGTAGAATGTTGAGTATATTTTTTATCAATGAATGTATCAAGAACCATGTTAATGGTATGGTTGTCAGGAGAGCATTCAACATTGTTACTCTCATTTTTGGTGGGAGCATAGTTTGTAAAAGGCTTCTTAAATATGAAGGGATTGGTTGGGTAATGCATTGGGGTTGTCCAATGTAAGTCTCCCCTTGTTAATGTGGGGTTGGACAAGCTATTTAAAGGTATTGCACCTATTGATATCATGTCCTGTGATTTGGTTAAAGGCACAAATGTCACTCTCATTATACCAACCTAGTATGGGGTGGGAAGCATAAAATTTTTGGGGTGGTTTAATTAGTGGAAGTTGGATGATATTAGCTTTTAATAACTTTTCCAAAATAGAATAATAGGTTTCCTCAAGTGGATTTAATTTCTTTTGGTTGTTCTAAGTTTGGTTCCTTGGGTTTTGGTTTGAAGAATTAGAGAAGTTGGAGGTTTGGTTCCTAGGTTTTCTTGGTTGGTAGATGATGATGTGTGGCTTTGAGGATAATATCATTTGTAATTACTTTGTTCTTGGTGTTGGTATTGGGCTGGTTGTTGGACTTAAAAGAAGAAGTCTCATTGGTTTTATAGGTTGAGTTGTTATTTTTGAGTTTAAGCTTTCCTTCATCAATGGTTCAGTTCTCAAGTTTATGAGCCATGGTAAAAGCTTCATCAAAGGTCCAAAATCTTTGGACATGTAATATGGATGAGATATGTTTGGCACATGATCGAGCAAAGATCTCTATAAGTTCAAGTTGAGGAAAGGAAAATTAAAGTTAGTTAATTATGTTCCTCCAACGAGCCATAAAATTGGTAATAGATTCATCCTCAAATTACCAGATGGAGTAGAGGTTGGTGATATATATATTTTTTAGATATATTAATAGAAAAGTACTCTAAAAAGTTCTAGGCTAATTGGGTGAAGGAGAAGATGGAATGTTTGGGTAAGGCATTATACCAATCTAAGGCCAAGCTGGATAGAGACATTAAGAAATTGTAGAAAAGAAGGGAATCATCATAGGCAATGAGATAACAAGCATGCCTAAATTCCCTACAGTGCTATTGGGTATCCTCCTTGCTTTGAAATTTAGAGAACTTGGGAATTTCCCATTGGGGAGGATATGGATTAATGGGTATGGATGGATGGATGGGCTCATTGCAAATTTGGTCATAGGATAAGGTATTGTGAGAACCTGAGATATATGAATCTAAGGTGGTCATATTATCCATGATCATCTTCATGAAGTCTGCTTGGGATTAAGTACCCAAAAGGTTGTAAGATGCATATTATGGTGGTTGGTGGTTGAGAAACATGTTGATAGTGGGTATAAGGTTGAGAGGTTACCACATATTGGTATATGGATGCTAATGGTTGGGTAAAAGATATATATTAGTATGTGGATGTTAGTGGTTTGGTAGAGGTGGGTGGTTGGGTAGTGGGAATATGCCCTTGTGGGTTATGGGGATAACTAAAGGTTACTTGTTGGGTAGAAGTGGTAGTTGGGTTGGTGGCCGATGGAAGGGTGGTGACCCTTGTACTAATCGGTGGTAACATAGAGGATATAGACACCATATGGGTTTAAATTGGAGTAGTATTTGATAGATTAGAGGTAACTAGAGGAAAATGGGTTGTGCTAAGGTAGCCACTCTTATTATTGAGGAGTGATTGGTAAGAGGTATAAGAGCAATGGTAATTTAGGTTGTTTAGTTTTAAATGGTAGTTTCAAGGTTGTTGTTGGTTGATAATAAGTCTTGGGTAAATAAAGGTTGAGTAGAACCCATGGTAGTGGAGGTAATCCCCATGAGGTGGAGAGGCATGCCATAAGGTGGATCTATAGGTGGGGTCAAAACTAGGATTTGGTAAGACATAGTTCTAAGGTAATGTTGTAAGGCTGTGTGATTATTCTTTAGGAATGTGGTAAAATCTACATCTCCTAGGACTTCCTAGAGAGTGTGGGGAGTCCATAGATTTAGAAGTGTGTTTCATGGATGCAGAGGTGGAAGAGGTTGGTTGATTTGATTGTGAGTTTTGTTCCTCAAGGTCCCTTTGTTGTTGGTGAGTAAGAACCATAAGAAAAAATAAGAATGGAATGATATGTTCTCACACCTCAAAACAAAGAGTTATAAAAGAAGATTCAAGGCAAACAATGCATTCACTAAGAGTATGTTAAGTCCTAGGATTCTTTTTTTATCTCTCTTTTGGCTTATGCCTTAAAAAAGTGTGAAGAGGAAATTGGAATGAATAGGTCCTAGAAAGGTAGTCTATGTTTGGTTTCAGGTTGCATTTAGGTGCTAAAAAACAAGTCTATAATGGATCGAGTACATTGTTTGGTACTTGGGGATTGATCCTCTCACATCACAATCCCATAGCCAGTGTAGGTACTTAGCCAATACTGATTACAATAGCTTATACTCAGCTAGAGAACTGAGTTGGTTATCCCCTCGGTGATTAAATCCAAGCAAGATAATTAAGAAAGGGTAAGGTGTTCTGCTAAGTGATGAAATCCTAATCAAACCATGTCTCAATCATGTCTGATGTGTTTATTGTGCAAGTGGTTTGGCTTGTGTAACATTTATGGATCTATAATTAATTTTCTTTTCTTTAATTTAATCTAGGTGAACTAAGTCAAGCAAGCAAATAATGTATGTAGTTAATTTTAATCCAAAAATAAATTTTTTATTTCTTTTCAATGAAAATTAAAAAAACTAAAATGCACCTAAATGAGACATGAAAATGCAATCCTAATCCTAGGATGAGTGCTCTTTTTGATTTCAAAAATGCAAGAAAAAAAACAATGACAATTTTCTTTTTTAATTTTCCAATTTTTAAAAAGAAAAAGAGACTAAAATTTGTGTTTTTGAAAGCAAGAAAAGAATGTTTAAATTTCAAAAATGAGATATGAAACTAAATGACATTTTAATAATTCAAATAAATTTTATAAAACATCTATGAACCCAAGAAAACTGGAGGTTTCCACCGGGCATGCCAAAAAGTTTCTATCTATTTTTTTTTTTTTACCTTTTTTAGTTTTGAAAAGAAAGAAACTAGTTAACATGTTTGTAGAAGAATACCTAGTTTTCATGCACTCATTGAAGTCCAAACTTTTTGAGAGCTGTTCTTTGGATAGAGAAGAATACCTACAAGTAATAAAACACTTAAACACACTTGTTTATTAGACAAATATATGGGTGGATTTCCTAGAGTGAGCTAGATGCTAGAGGCGAAAGCTTTGTAGGAGGTTGTCAATCCACCTATTTTAAACATTTAAGTTGGAAAATAAAAAAGAAGGATACTTGCATATAAAATAGAAAACTGAAATTAAATACATCAAATAACATTAATAATAAAATTAAATGTTTTGCTAAGTTAACTAAAATAAATCAACTAGTTTGACTAACACTAATGCTAAAAATTGGCCAACTTAAGGGTTGTGGTTTTGGCTTGGTAATTTGACAAGGGTCAAAAGGGTAGTTTGATTGGGATTGGTAAATTTACAAGTTGGTAAATGGTTAAGTTAAAATGATGGTAAGAAGGCAAAGGGAAGATGGTGAGAATCCAAAGAGATAAGTGTTTAAGAGGGTAACAAGGTGAAGGGGATAAATGGTTAAGAGGATAACAAGGTAAAGGGGAAAAAATGATTGAGATGGCAAAAATGGAGAAGTAAATAAATGGATTAAGATGGGTAGATTAGGTAAATACCAAAGTAATGAAAGTAAATACTAAGAAAATAATTGAAATACAAAATTAAAACAAATATTACCTTGAAAACTTGTAGAGGATAGTTGATGATGTTGATGTTGTTGATGATGATTTGTGATGATGGAATTGTACATTAGTTTCGGTAGAGAATCAATGAATTGAACTCTTTTTATCCAAGGTTTTGATGACCTCCTTAAAAATTGCCCCTAAACCTGAAAGAATAAATGCCTCTACCAAATACTAACCAACTTAACCCATGAGTGAAGGGGAAGGGTCATTTTTATAACATTTGTGTTGGAAAACATGACAAAAGAGAGGAATAGTGAAATATGGTGCCATTTTTCAAGTGGGATCATAAGTGGGAATTAAGGATAAGGGTGGTGGGATTTTCACCTCACAAGTTTGTTTCTCACTTGGAAAGTATGTCCAAAATAGGTGGGGATCATGCCCATGTGCTCATATGGCTCCAAAATACTTTCCACCAGTCACTTCCATCTTTTCCCATGTACTTGACAAGGATCCCCACATACTTTACCTCCATTTTTGAAGTGGATGGGTAAGTGGTCATGCAATACAAATATGGTGGGGTTACCACTTTATAAGTGTGTCTTCCACTTGGAAAGTATTTCTAAAATAGGTGTGGATCATGCCCATATGCTCATATGGGTCCAGAATACTTTCCACCACTCACTTCTATCTTTTCCCATGTACTTGACAAGGAGCCCCACATAATTTCGTGTCACTTTCACACATGGGGACAAAGGATGATGTTTAATGTTGGCCCCTTCTGGATAAATTCATCACATTTTAGAGTGGGCACCCATGGTGATTAATAAGGTCATTAAGTACCTTGGAGATGGGTCCAAAGTGGGGTATGGTGTCCCACTTCAAACCACCTCACTTCCAAGCCATGCCACTTGCCATATCACTGTTGAGTCACTTACCATGTCACCTACCATGTCACCATGAATAGTGACATGCCATGTCATCATGAATAGTACCAATGAATAGTGATTTAAAATAGTGACTTTGTTAGGTTAAGAGGGGTTGGGTTAAAGGTTAAAAAGCTTTAGGTGGTCTCTAAGGGGTATCAAGGAATTTAGAAATCTAGAACTATATGTGTGTAGTTTTTTAGTGTCTACACCTTGATCTTATTGTCATGATAAAATTTATGGTGTAGAATAGTTCGCACTTGATCCCAGCAAAAGAGGTGCTCTTTATGAGTAGGCCACCATATGATAGTGGTGCCATAAAAAATGTGATCTAATGACCTCATCCAGTCATTTTTGTATCATAAAAATCTTTGAGACACTAGACAATGTCACATACCTCCATTTATCCTTGGAACTGTGGGGATTCATTAAGTCTTTCCAATAGTGGTCTTATCAATGGCCCTCTCATTGTTAAACCCATGAGGTGAATAAACTTGTGACATTTATGGAGTGGGCATGAGAGGTTCTCTTGGTTGTTGATGGTGTTACATACTCTCCTAATGAGATCATAATCACAATGGGCCCAAAAATTAGATGCATTGCTTATAGTATCAAAATTTGACTGGGTATCTATCCACCATAGAATACCATTTGGGGTTGGATCATGTTACTCATCATTTCAAGCTGACATTGTATAAGTGGTTGATGTATTCATCCACATTAATAGGTTCTATATAAGGGGGTCCTTGTGCTTGATCTAATGGTATTACAACACACCAATCAATGTTCTCAAAGCTAATGTAGCACTTTTTAGATCTGAGGTCTACATTATTCTCATATCACTAAGGCCTTCCTAGTAAAGTTTGGTAATCGCTAGCTTCAACTAACTCTAGAACCTCAAAATTTGCTTTGAATGGTACTCTAAAGATGTTGACTATGGCATTCTTGAGGACCTCAATAAGGTGAGAATGAGTCTTATTAGCTATGAATAAGACATGAGGTGAAGGTTGCATCACTTGATTATAAGTTTTTCACCAAGTGTCGTTGGTGAGGACATTAAATTCTACATCAGTATCCACTAAAATGTCCCTAATTACCCATCTATCGATGGTAACATTAACCAAAATTTCTCTATCTTCTGGGGGAGTAGATGAACTAGGAGTGTCCTAATGTCAGGTATGATTTAAATAATGGTATTCACTTTGTCATATAAAATGAGGGTGAAAATAATTTGGTAGTTGAGCTTGACTTTTAAGCTAAGCACTGAGCTATGTAATGATATTTGCATCCAACATCTGCTTACATAGTTCCTAGAAGTCATCTTGGGCCATAGTTTGGAGTTTAGCTTCTCTTTACACAGTAGCATGCTACGTTACATCCTTATATTTTAGGTATTTAATCTTTACTTTGAGCTCTCATATGAGTATCATCGTATCTTGAAGGACATCCTTTTTCTATTGAGCATCAAGGTATTTTCTAGCTCATGGTTCTTCCCATTGTACCTTTTCCACCATATTGGTTATTGATAAAGTTTTTCCCCCACTATGAGTGATAATGTTTAATTATTGAATAATAGGGATGGTTGGGTATGCACACCATTATGGTTTATAAATTTGAATCATACCATCACCCTTTTCATTTTTCTCCTTGGTGATAAACACATATAGATTAGGACACTCTTTTAATCGATGGTCATTTTTACAAAATGTGCATGCTAGGTATTCTAGTCAATCTCACTAATAGTGGTCTGATGAATCATATTTGTAGCAAGTCCTATGTGGAAATCATTCACCTCCTCATCCATGTCCTCTCCCTTTCCCATTGTATCCACCATGATCTTGGGTATTAGTGATTGGAGTTTGGTGTGTGCCATGCGCCTGAGCTTCATGGATATCATTGATCAATCAATAGTCCTTGGTGTCATGAGTGTAGGCATCACAAATTTTACAATACTCAAACACTTTAGTGTGCATAGTCTATTGCAAAAGAGGACAAGAATGGAGATCATGATCCTCATGGAAAATTTCACGTGCTTGTTTTAGTATTGTATGGATGTTATTGTGTGGGTAGTTTCTCTTTGTATGCCCTTCAGTTTCACAGTCAGTACACCAAACACCACTACATGTTTTATTTTCATTATTGGATATTAAATTTTATAGCTATGATGCCATTGAGGCTATTTGGGCCTCCATGAAGGGACTAATATCGATGTCAATGCTTCCAACTATTTTAGCATGAAGAGTAGCTTCCAAAGCCTCATACATGTTAGTGAAGGTTTATTATGATAGGGTTTACCAAAATGGTATCAAAAGTCTTCCCACAAACCATTGTGCATGTTGAGAAACATTTATTTCAAATGATAATTTAAAAAGCAAGGTTTTAAACTATGCATCATACTTATGTATGCTCTCTATAAGTCTCTTGATTTATGTCCTTCAATGATGTTATACTCTACTACTCAAACTTAGGAATATAAAATTCCTACAAGAAGGCTACTTTGAGATGATCATAATTGATCACCACTTGTTGAGGGTCAAAATTTTAATACCAATTGTATGCATTCTCTAGAAACATAGTTGTAAAGTATGTAGCCTTATGTTTAGAAGACGTAATGTCATGCACTCTCCAAATAAATTCACACTTGTGGACATGCTCAACTACATTCTCTACCCCTCAATATTTAGGTAAGTACAATGTCATTTCATAGTAGACCATAGTTGGTTGAACGGGTGGTTTTAAGGAAGATCTAGCTCTTGTTCCTCGAGGAGGGAGTCTACTTCCTCCTCACCTCCTCCTACTCCTCCTCTAGTGGCTCTAGTAGTAGTGCTCATGGGAAGAAGCATGGTAGTAAGTTGGTTACCCAAGTTTGAGCTTGTACTTTGGCCTTAAGGACTAGACCCACCAAGCATCCCAAGATATACCATATAATTCCCTTGAAGAGGGAAAGATAATGTAAAATATGAATGAATATTTAATGGCCTATTTTAGACTCTCTTACTAGTTTAGTTTCTGACTCTAAACTATTTGTATCCCAATTTTGTATATGTACTCTATTTGACTCAAGGGAATGAACATGCACTATGGTGGGGGATCCTTGTTGATTTAGACTTGGTTTCTCAACTCGTTTAGTCTAGCTCATTTCTCCTTCATAGGATAAAAGTGACAAAGAACATGGTTTGAAAGTGATGGGTTCTTCGTGTGTGTTCGCTTCCTTGTGGATCTTCATGGCACTCCTAGAGGTCTTTTGATCTCTTCCCAAACTGTTAACTCCCATTATCCTTTATTGAGATTCATCATACTTTTATTTTTGTAATGCTTGTTGACTTCTTACCATGTTAAAACCACAATATTTAATCAACCCCTAGTCTTCCCA
This sequence comes from Torreya grandis, assembly GCA_037957365.1. Classification (NCBI taxonomy): domain Eukaryota; kingdom Viridiplantae; phylum Streptophyta; class Pinopsida; order Cupressales; family Taxaceae; genus Torreya; species Torreya grandis. Next base: position 1,429,639 of record JARHVA010004435.1, read on the forward strand.
TCTAAATGTTCAGCTCATGCATAGAATAATTTATCCCTCTATGGGTATATTTTTTAGCTTGAGATCAACAAACAACTTTTTTATCTTAAAAAGAAAAATCCTAAGATAGTGATCACTCAACTCTCAAAGAAATTAGAATTTGGCCTCTTTAGGACATGAATAGGTAGTCATAGTGTTCTCTAAAATGTAGCTATTTTGAACTCCTCTCCACAAAAATTTAATTGTTTGCATATACAAAACTACAAGTCATGCTAAAATCCTCTATCATTCTAGCATCCAATGTTTCCTCCTTCCAATATTTATGGATCGTCCTTGAGTATATGTTATTATTCAAGCATGTAAAAGAACTAAGACCTTAAAAAGGTCTCATATAAAGGACTATAGAGATTCTTCTCTACCCACTATCGTGTAGAGATTCCTAGTTCAAGATACATAACTACAAATTTATATTTGACATTGGTAATCCATTCTTCTATATTCTATAGCATAATATGCTCAAACATTTTTCCATGACCGTGCTTTAAGTGCTTTAAGTCCTAGTAATGGAATCAAAATATTGGGTGATTTCTAGTTAATTCTAACTCTGATGTTGAAGTCTACCCCAACAAACTAGCGTGCTGACCCTATCACATGAGAGTTATGTCTCATGCGCTCACCCAAAGCACACAACAAAAAATTGGCTCCCAAAGGTTTTGTGACATAGTAATGCATGTTTTTTCATCCTTCATTATGCAACTCTAAAGGATTATTTAATAATATATATATATACTACTACGATCTTTCTTGTCCTAGATGTAACTACCACTATTACTAGGATCACCATTATTATCTAAAAATAATGACTCAAAAAAGAAAAAGATACTAATAATAAGATAAAGAAATAAACCATATCAATATCTATCACTTAGTGTATTTCATCATTCATAACACAATCTAGTAAAAAATAATCTCCCATTAGATGCTTAATGAATTACAAGGCAAAGATCTATTATCTATTCTCCAAAAATACCATCATCAAAAATGATTACAATAGGGGTATTTATACATGTTTTTCCCTAACCAAGTGTTACTTATCATTAATGCAAAATTGAATGGCACATGGACTCCCAACAGACTGAGAGTCATGGCACTTTACAACTAGTTCTTTATGAGGACCCAGGGCCCTATACCCGTAGATCCTTGCTCTATGTTATATATTGGTGGTCATGTGTTTCATTCCTTACAAGATGGTACAAAATATCTGATAAAAATGGTCAAAGTGTCCCATATGAATCATTCTTCTAGCTATTGCCACTTCCCATGTGTTCTATTTCCCATGTGCTCCACTAGTCTTCCACTTTTTTTTTGAGTGTTATGTTCTTGAGTTCCTCATGACATCCTCTTTTGATTAGGTCCTCTCGCGTTAGTTCTCTTAAACCATTATCCTCTTTCACCCATCAAGCCCTATGCCATGATGCTTCTATGCCTATCAGCTATGTGCCATGGTCCTCCCGTGCCATGGTCCTTCAACACCATGTCAGTCTTATGCCAAAATGGGACAACGGTCCTTTTGCACTGTACTAGCCTCATGTGGAAAAATAGGACAATACTTATTTAAACTTTAGTGGCTAACATGTCATCCATGAAACTATGTAAATAATGTTGATTTAAGCTTTAAGAAGTGCTACATCAACTTTGAAAATGATAAGTAGTGCATTGTCATTCCCTTGGACCATGCTCAAGGACCTCCCTATGTTGATTCGATCAATGCCGATGAGGACATCAACTACATCTATAATGCTACAACTCAGGGTATAGAACACCTTGACCTTACCTCAGATGGCATCCTAGGTTGGATGGATGCATAATCTCTATCTAACACCATTTGTAATGCCTATGACTATTAGGCTCAAGGTGACTATGACCTTATTAGGAGGATCTATGGTGTTGTAGGAAGTTGAGATGATAGTCTTTGAAAGTATCATAAATTCCATACGTTTGTTCATCTCCTTCATGGACAAATTATGGCTACATGACTAGCAAGGTTACATGAAGCTTTGAGGTTCTAATTGTTAGATGGAAATATGTGAGTCTATAAAATAGTTATAAGCCTTTTATGATTTTGATATTGATAAGGTACAATCAATTATTTATATCTTTGATGGCACAACTAATCGGTGTTGGAGAACTCATCGTTTAAATTATTTTATTATTTTTAGGAAACTAGGCTTTAGTTCTTAAACAATAAAGGGTTTGAATTGAGGGGTAAAATATAATAAAATACAATAAAATGCAAATTTATATTAGTTTGATCAAATTAAATACATATGCAAGAGAAATGAATTATTTGGAAAAATACGCTGAGATGACTATTACAAAGGCTAAAAAATACTATGTAGGACTGGGAAGATGTCAAAAACTTGAATCTAGATTTCATTTGGTGAAAGGATAGGAGCACTAAAAACAAGACACTTTGGGGTCTGGAGTTGTTTTCCACTCTTGTTGCTATTATCCAAACTAGTCACACAGACCTAAATTTTTTGGGTTCCTTGTGTTGTTCCTATGTGAGCTTGCCTATGAAATATTGAGTGTTGATTTTTAACAAAACTCACTTTAGATCCATTTTAATCTTCAAACCCTAGGTCTATCTACACACATGAAATAACAAACACATCAAAAACAAAAGGGGGAATAATTGGGTTAGGGGAAGTATGATCGCACAATCTAGAACCCTTGCTATCAAGATTGTTACCTACATTAACCCTCAAGCTAGGGTCTTAAATCAAATGTAGTTCTCCATTAGGGAACGTGCATAATCAACATGCATGGTAGATTCAAGAATTAAATGTTTCCTAGGCCCTTCCTTGATTAAGCATGAAAATCTATGTGTGATGCAAAATATTAAGTTATACTATTGACTGATTTTAATTATTTAATGTGCTAAAGTAGTAAGTGCTAGATATAAAATGCCTTGTGAAGTCCTTTTTATAGGAGACTCTTTATTTTTCATTTGGGAGATTCATTTTCATTAACCAACATTGAAAATCTAAATAAAACTTAAGGGAGGGGATAAGAAGGGATAATAGCACCGAGTAGGATAGAAGCATGAGGCATTGTAGTCCTCCAAAATTTTATTATTTGGGACTTAGAAAAATAGGTTGGGATTGACATAGGTAAAATCTAGGGGTCTCTAGGGGTATAGGTTAGTTGACTGAGATAACATAGAGGTGATAAGACCAAGAAATAAGACAAACATAAGTAAAACAAAGACATGGCTAATGTGAACAAGGCTTATATTCTCCAATCAAAATATCCTGTTAAGAGGACTATGAAAAGACATGATATGTGTGGTTTCTTGACCAATTTAGGGTGTATACATAAATTTACTTACTTGGGAATGATTTTATTCTACTTTACACCATTGTTTTCACCATGATAACCATATTCATGGTAGCATCAATTATAGTGACATTAGAGCTATTGGACCTCACCTTGAAGCCTGCAAAACTATGTGGAAGTTGGATGAAACATTTATGCCTAAGTACCTCTGGGTTCATGCATTCTATGACACTCTATGCACTTGGGTTAGAATGTGGTATGTACATGAATAATGCCATATGAAAATGAGTTATTAGCATTTTATTAAGAGTAACATGATTATGGTGTTATCTTATTCATCCCCATAGATGGATTTATGCCTTACATTTAAAACCATGCATTAGGATATAATGGGTAATATAACCCTAGTTGAAGATCAAATTAGATGCATACATGGCACATGAGAAGAGAGCTTGACTATTTTCCATGAAATTTATGAAGAGGCATCATCTCCATTACCCAAACTGATACTAAACCATGTAGTAAGAGAATAAATCTGTAAGGGTAAGCAAAAATTTGTGTAGTAGGTTGATGAAGGTGTTAGTTTTGATTTGCCTAACCCATTGATGGATCATTTGGATGTGCACATAGATTATGGTATGTGTAATGTTCATGACACCATATAGGATAAAAAAACCCATACTTGGAGCTGCTCTAGACTATTCAATGAAATATTGGCATGGAAGAAGCACCCAAGATGGCTATTGTGGGAGATTACTAGTATGATACATATATCTCTAAGGTGTTTGAGCTATTAAAATAGTATCAATAAGTCTTTCCATATAAATATAATGAAATTAAAGGCATGCATTCTTGTTTAGGTAAGATGCACATAAATTTGGTAGAGGGTGCTCGACTTGTTAGGAAGAAGCCCTATCAGATGAATCCTAACTTGTGCACTTGAGTCAAGAAAGAAATCAATAACATGTTACATGTAAGAGTAAGTAATCCTATAGATGAGTCTGAGTGGGTCATCCCCATGGTTATAAGTATCAATAAAGATGAACAGATTTAGGTCTATGTGTATTATTAGGTACTCAATGTTGCTTATGTTATCAACCTCCTTTTGACACCCTTCACTAAAGAGATACTCGAGGGAGTTGTTGGTTGTGAAATCTATACATTTACAAATGGCTTCTCTAGATACCATAAAGTTTAGATCATGGAAGAGAATAAGCGGAAGACCACATTTGTAACTAAGTGGATATCTTTTGCTTAAAATTTAATTCTATTTGGGTTGAAAACTACTCCTGTTGTGTTCTCCTAGATCGTAGTTGAGTTTTTCAAAGAATTTATTCATAAGTTCCTTTAAGTATACCTTGATGATTGGATTGTTTATGGATTAGTACATGACCATTGTTCAAATATTTGACCAATGTTTGAGCATTATCAGAACCTTTAAATTTACTTAAATTTGAAGAAATATTCATTTGGTACCCCTTTGGCATTCTACTTGGTCATGTCATATGTTGTGATAGACTCTTGGTGGATCCAGCCAATATTGTTATTATAATTCACCTTTTAATGTTGAACACCTAGTTAGAGGTATGTGACTTCCTAGGACATAATGGACATTATAGGATGTTCATTTGTAGGTATACTAATATTGATGTGCCACTAGAGGAATTATTGAAATAAAATGGTCAGTTTACCTCGACCATTGCTCACCAACAAGAATTTTTTACACTCAAGGATAAGCTTATCACCACCCCTATTCTCCATTTTTGAGACTGGACAAAACATTTTCACATCCATGTTGATGCTTCCAACATAGTGGTTGGTGGTATCCTTGTTCAACCTATTAATGGCAACCTAGACCACCCTATTTATTTTTTAAGTAGAAAGCTTACTCCGGTTGAAAAAAACTAAATGACTACAGAGTGTGAAGCATTATCTATGGTTGACACCCTTCAAAAGTTTCATTAGTACTCATTGGATACTTCATTTATCTTTTTTCATGGACCATGAGGCACTAAAGTATTTAGTAAATAAATTGGTATTACATGGGCCCATTTTCTGGTGGATTGTGTTGTTTCAAGAGTTCCAAGTTTTAGTGATGGTAAAACCTGATAAGGCCAACTACAACCTAGATCATCTATTGTGTATTAAATTTGGAGAATTGATGCATGTCATTGAAGAAAATTTAATTAACATGTAGCTATTCCAAGTCATGTGCATGCACAAGGAATTAATATATATTACCTCCTTTTTGAATATGAAATCAACACCATCTCACCTTAGCACTCTAAAAAAGAAACAGTTGATTGTTTGTGCTGCTCCATTCTAGATTATAAGGGGTGACCTTTATAAGCTTGGGTGGGATGAATTACTACATTACTTGATCATGAAACATGAGCACATTGAGATTCTTCAAGAATTTTATGAGGGTGTTGTTGGAGGACACTATGCTATTGAAGCTACAATGTGGAAGGTCCTTTTGGCTAGTTTATGGTGGCCCACCTTGTTTAAAGATGCTAAAATTTATGCGTGTAAGTGTGACATTTGTTAGTATTTGGGAAAGCTAAATAGAAAGAATGTGATGCCTCTTCATCCCATATTTTTATAATAAGTATTTTAAAAGTTTGTTATTGACTTTGTTGGCCCCATCAACCCAACAGGGAGGCATACTGGCACGTGTTATGTTATCACTGCTACTAACTATCTTACTTATTGGGCTGAAGTTACACTAACTAGGGATTATATTGCTACCACTACTACAAGATTCATCTGGTAGAATATCATTACATAGTTTAGATATCCATTGAGTTTGAATAGTGACCAAAGAACCCATTTCCTTAATGAGACCATTTGTCTCCTTTTGGAATAATTTGTGATCATGCACCATAAAACTACACCATATCATCTTTAGGCCAATGGTATAATAAAGGCATTCAATAATATCTTGGGTAATACATTAACTAAGATATGTAATATTGGATGCATTAACTAGGATGATCATGTATCTTTGGTATTATGGGTATATCATACCACTTATCAATGGTTAAATAAGAGCACACCATTCAATCTTGTATTTGTACCGAAGCAAATCTTCTAGTTGAATTCCTTATCCCTTCTCTTTGCATTATGCACATTGGTCAAGTAGATTATAAAGAGTCCCTAAAAGCATACCTAGATGCTTTGTTTTAGCTAGATAAGACCCAAATTATTGCACATTGGCGACAAGGGGTAGATAATCCTAAATAAAAAACCTAACACAATCGTCATTTAAGGAACAAGAATTTTTCTCCAGGCATGCAAGTATTAGTTTATGAATCCAAGTTCGTGCCTTGCTTAGGAAAGATTCATGTACAATGGGATGCCCCCTTCATCATTCATATTATCCATCCCATTAATGCATGAAGGTTAAAGTGAATAGATGACCAATTACTTCTTAGCCATTTCAATGGTAGTCAGTTGCGGCCATACTATTTTAAATAGTCTTTTTTCTTTTTAATAATAAGGTGCATGTCATTAGGTTAGTCTAAGATTTTGATTATTTTCAATAAATCATGGCATTGATTACACACCCTGAGTAGTTTCAGGATCAACACCAAGTTTTTGTAATTCTTTGTACTATCATGCAGGACCACAAATAAATTTTAGTATGGGCTAAGGGTAGAAGAACATATATGGAGTGCCAAGGATATTATCAATGGGAATGTGCCTAGGAGAAAATATGCATATTTAGAAATGCATAAGGATAAAAGGGTGCATAAGATGTGGTGAATAACCACCAAGCTAAGTCAAGGTAAAGAAGTAAGATTCCCATATTTGGAATGGAAAACATTCAAATTCTTTACAGTTGTCATACACTCTAGGAAAATAGTGGGATGGGGCAAGGAAAGGAATGGTATGGTAAGTGTTCCAAGTATGCATTTGGAAATACCATTATCAACATTTATTGTGTGAAGTGATGGTAGATGTATTGGGGTTGGGAATTCAAGTTACCCCCTTGAGCCTTTAAAAGGTTAAACGTAGGTCATTTCACTTTTTACTATTGTTACATTCACAAATTTATAGAGCTAAAAGAGCATAGTTAAGCTAATACATATTAATTTTTGAGCTTTTAGACGATTGAGAATTAATAGATTAAGATTTTCTTTACGCATTACAGAGTGTATAAGTTGAGAGAAATAGGAAGAGTGTTGGGATGAGTGTAAAGATGTGTAGGTTTTCATATTTCCAGGTTACAGAGGTTGGCCTCTACCATTAGAGGGTGTTGAAGTAGGAGAGTTGAGTGGGAAAACAAGGCAACCACATATTCTTTTAGGAATATTGGATGACTGTGCTTTAACCTTAAGGCTCCTCGAAAGGTGATGTGCCTTAAGAAAAAGGCCCATCAAAGTGAGCATTTACTTGCAATATGAGAGGAAGAAGAGTTGGAGAGTGTGGGTGGTGAGATTATGTTAATTAGAGAGGAGGTAATTAAAGATATTAGAGTGCATACAAAAGACATAAAATCAAAAATGGTGCACTAGGTAAAGAATAAGGTTATTTCACTCCTTCCACCCCTGTTATTGGTCAAATAAATGCAATACGTGGAGGTGGCACTATGCATAGAGAACTAGGTATAAATTTTTGCCCACTTATACTATTTTTGATTATAACCATCACCAATTGAGTAATGAAGTATAATTGTAGTATGACTATGGGTAGAGTACCAAAACATGAGGACTGGGATAGTATATGACTTGAAAATTTTTAATGCTCCAAATTATGTTGGACTCTCCCAATTGATCAATCTTCCATATTTTATAAATTCAATTTAAGTAGTAAAGTTTTTGATTTCATGAGTTTATACCTAATGTGTTGGGCACCATATGAGGATTGAACTAGAGTGTATAAGCAAAGTCATAGGGTTAAAATGCTTAGGTGTGGACCTTGATTATGACTTGGAGGACTAAGACGAGATCAAAAATACTGCTATGGATATTGAGTATAAAAAACAAGGCCATGTTATGCATATCACTAGTCTCCAGGATCATACCCTCATAGTGTCCAAGTGCATCATCATGACCAAGGTTGGATGTGGTGATAGATGGAAAGAGGTGGATATGGCCCACCTTTATGTCACTTACAAAGTCATCATGGGAATAAAGTACAATTGGGTTCATTATTTGTTGACAAAATTATCATGGATGAAAAGAAATCCCACCACCTACCTAGCCAAAGGTTTTCATGGGACACATTCCTTTTACTAATGGTGTTTGATGAGATTGGTGTACCTAACTACTCCATTGGAGAGTTGAAATGGGTATACCCTCCTAAAATTAAGTCCCCCACAAAGTGATTCAAAGCATTCATTTGCCCTAGACCAACAACCCCATCCCACAAGGTCAAAATGAAGGGCTGGTATGACAAAATGAAGGAGGCCTTTAGAAATTAGTGGCATTTTCCAAAGGACTTACCTGGATAGGTTAGAGACCAATCAAAAATTTTAATAAAGAAACATTTTTCCGTAACACACATCTGAGTAGCTTCCTCTAGAGAATTATTTGGATGGTTGAAGTTAACTTGTGCTTTTATGGTGAGGTACTTCATGAATGCCATCAACCTAATAAATGACACACAATCGATCAACATTATTATAGAGAATATTAATATGGAGACTCACATCCTCCACCATTTTTACATATACCTTAGAAAGAAAGCGTATATGGAAAATATAGAGTCAAATAAAATTGACATCAAAGTCCAATAAATTTTGGTTAGAAATTCAATTCATTCTTTGTTTTACATGTTAAATCCCAAGAAGAAATCATCAAAGAGCGTAGAATGAGAGATAAAAAAAAATCCCACTAGAACCAACACTAGAGAAGAAGAAGCAAAAGTTCCCAAAACATGATGCCATTACAAGGACCCAACTAGAACCTACAATACAAAAAAGCACTACCTAAGTACCACCCAAGGAGAATCCACCAATAAGTTACCCAAAGACCCAAAGCTAATAGCATAAATTTTTCTTTTGAAACATGAAACATTGGTGCCTAAGGATAGTGACTTAGAAGAGAAGATAGATATTCCAAAGGAGACATCATAAAATGAAGTTATTGTAGAAGAAGAGTAAGTCAACCTGAACTCTAATAAAATAACTTTGTTAGTGAAAAATAAAGAAACCACCCTTGAGGAGGCACAAATGGAAGTTGAAGATGTCATTGGTGAAGAGAGGGATGGTACCGACATGACTTTGGGAATGAATGAGTTTGACATCAGGGTTATTCTCTAGAGTGAAGACACATACATCAAAATAATTTAGTGAAATCCCTCTAAGGTGAAAGAGCCAGTTGACAAGTCTATACTGAGGTTAGATAGACCCAATATGACCATGACCCTACATACCCAATATCAGAGGGGAGTGCCAAAAAATCTCTTGTACATGTATTCAAAGTTTTCACCAAAGAAACATCTTAGCATATTCAGTGAGAGTTGTCCTTCTCCCATGATGTTTATAATGAAGAACACCATTTTTAGGTGCCTACAAATAGCCTAGTACTTTTTATGGAAGCGGTGGCACCTCCAAATACCCTTTGTGTAGACCCATGGTAGTTTACCACTTTTGAATTTATAAAATGAAATCGTAAGGTATAATGACTTATCTGAGTATGATGTACAGTGATCCTAGAAGAAACATGCAGAGATGGTGGTTTCATATAAGAATAAAGTTTCCACAAGAACAAAGCTTGATGAAGAACTGACAGAGGTTAAGCACCAGTTGAAAATTGAAATGAAAAATAAGGTGAAGACATTTAACATTTGTAAAATAATTTTGAGCCAAGAAATAATGCTCATCGATGGAGTACCCCTTTTTGATGAGTTGGTGGATAAACTAGAGACCTTAGTGGAGCTTCTACTAAAAACGTGTAAGGACTAGCATGACCCTTAGAATGAACAAACTTATGTAATGAAGTAGTTCAAATAATTAGTAAAGGTATGCAAGAGTTTTTTGCATGAGTTTGAGACACCATTCCCATTTTGGATGGAGTTTTTGAAAATCTGGTGTGGCCCAACAAGATTTTAGAAGTTAGGATCCAAGTCAAAGAGCTTCAATGATAATAGTTAGTAGATAATGCCTTGTCAATAAAAGACTGCATAGAGCACACCAAAGCATTTAAGGATGTGGAGGAAATGGAGGACACAATAAGCACTTACCATCAAGAAATAAATTCAAACATCATGACACTCTGAGGATAGGTTTTCACCGAGGTCACTTCACTTGAATGTGGTCATAAGGATGCTTCAACATCCCTTAAACATTTGGTGATTAAATTAGGTGAGTGTCTCAAATAGCCTGAGGAGACTAAGAAGCTCAAAGTGGAGGTAGAAGAAATAACATCCAAGATAAAAAAATGCCTTAAATTATTGGGAAGGTGTCAAGAAGTAAATTGGGCATATAGGACAAGAGTCTCTAGTAGATCTTGAGCATAATGCTTAATCTGGGATGGACTAATGACTTAGTGTGGGGTGATGTTGGTCCTCAATTTTGGCTAAGTAATTTTTGGAATAACCAATGCAAATAGGCATGACATAAAATACCATGGCATGAAATACCATGACACAGGAGTCCATGTTGTGTAAGGACCAATTCTCATGGAATAAATGTGCATGTTAAATTGAGAACCCAAGAACAAAGGACTCAAAACTTAGCATAAGACTTGGGGAGTGTGCAGAAAGTGGAGAATGATTATGGAGTGATTTACAAGGATGGAAGGGAATAATTCAAGAGTGAATCCAACATTGGCCTCCATAAAGATAGGCACTTAATGATGAAGATCCAACAACGAGTAGAGAATATAGGGACATAAAGTCCTGGTTTCTTAAGAAAATAATATAATTGACAACCATGACTAAACTATATTGATGATCATTGGTGAGTCACATTTAGTGTATTTACTTTAGTAACTACATGGTTGGGCAAAACCAATTATAAATACCCATAGAATATACTTTGTAATGTTGTTGTTCAGTTGGATGTTATTGATAGAGTTTATATGATTTAGTTGCATTATAACTTTGGAACTATGTAATCTTTAGAAATAACTTATGAAAATGAGGGATGAATCTTGTGTTGACTTAATATTGTTGTTGAACTAACTATGGAGATAGTGTTATTAGTTATCCTTTGTGTCATTGTTTAGCTAACTGAGTTAAGGTTTATAGTTATTATTTATGCCATCTTTTTCTTTTTGGTCATTGAGAAATGAAAATGTGTTAAGATAGATTTGGATAATAGAATGAGCTTAGTATTATGGATGTGTTAAATCACCCCTATCTAAGTAGTTGGAGAAACACCCTCGTGTGATAAAACCAATGAGAACTAGCCCCTCATTGTGTAGTTTGGGTGAGCATGCAAAAACTTGTTATTGCATGAAATGCCAGTGTGCTAGCATGTTGTCCTCTTAATCACTTCAGAGAGCACCTACAAAAAATTTATTCCCATGTAAGGAAAATAATCCCAACACATATTATAAATGTTCTTTGGGTATTCAATAAGGAAATATGATATTATGGGCCAAAAAGACCTAGTTGTAGGTTATGATTGTATTTTAATTGTTTTAAAGTTGTAGGATCCAAATATCCATTCCAAAACACCTACATTTTGGTTCCAAAACATTTTCATGGATATATTGGCATAGTATATTACTTGTGTGCTCCAAATAACCTTCAAGTGGACCATAAATAGAGGATGTTGGGATTTTTGATCTTGTTTTTGGAAGTTGTAGGTTCTAGAGAGGGTCTTCATGACCATCCACCCTAGTTACAGGTTGTTAAACATGAAATGGGAGGTATACAAACAAAGTAACAAGTCAAAATTGAGGTTTCAATCCATGAGTAGATAAAAACCATGTTTGTAGGATTTATCATGCATAAAATAGTCATGTTTTGTCCTCATTCTGTAGATACATGGTTTGAATCAAGTAATGGAGAGGATTAAGTGGGTTTTAAGGATTCTACTAGTTATTTTTGGATCAATAGAGGAGGAAGGAAGCATGAAATTTCATTAGTAAGATTGTAGATAGGTCTAAAACCTTGATAAAACCCTAACCCAAGGGAGTACCATTTGAAAGCATTTTGAGGACTTAAAAGCATAGACATGGTTACAAACACCTCTCCAACTCTTCAAAGCCAACAATGAGTTCATAAGGATGAATAAGTCAGGTTTATGTTAAATGTGTCTTCATACAAGACTATAAACAAATATTTTAAAGTGTTTTGATCTTTTATGACCTCTAGATGGTCATCTTAACTATTTAAGGATTTGTTTAGATTATGAGAAGTAGTGACAATGGTCTCAAAGTCCTTATGGAGTCTACAAGTATGTATGTAAAGTGTTCATGGTCCGCAAAGTATTCAAAGAGCGTATACATTTCTAGGACTATGATCAAGGGTTTTGATGTTGTAAAAATTGAACAAGCCTACCTATAGGGTTTCTATAGGAATCAATAAAGACTTCATGACTATCAAATAATCATCAATACCTTCCTATCATTATGCCCCAATTGTAAGACCTCTCTAAGAGCCTTCGAGCTTGTAACTAGGGTCATAATCTTCAAAGTTGGAGATGAACTCCTACATATTCATATGGCTAGTTTTCAAAGGCATGATGTGTTTTTTGTGACTCCCAAAGATTATCAACTATGATAGACTATTAAACAATTATCTTAAGCCTCATAATAATAAAAAGCCTATAGGGGTGAAAAATTAAAGTTGTAGAAGATTAGAGTAGGTTTCCAAGCCTGCAAACATGTTTCCAAGCTTGTTATGGTGTTTGTATGTCATTTCAAATGGATTTTTCATGGTTTAAATATTTTTCATACCTTCAATGTAGAAAATATCTAAGGTCTCAATATTTTATCCAAGGTTTGTAACTCTTAGGAATAATTTATAGTCATGAGCATGATCCAATACCTAAAAAATAAGTTGTAGGCTTGATTAAGTGTGAAGGTAGAATATTTCAAGCATCTGTAGGAATGTTATAATACTAAAACATCTAAGGTAATTTTCTATGACTCTAACATGATCTAAATACTTTTAAGGGTTCCTACATTCAAGATCTCAAGAGTGTCAAGATTAAATGAGGAAGTCATAAGGTAGTATACAATGTTGCAAGTATGTTCCAAACATGTTTTTAATGTTAAATAAAGAGATAGAGAGTTTTCTAAAGTTTTCAATATCCTCATAAACCTAAAACATGGTTTTAAAATAATTATTGATGTGTATAGGAGGAAATAATCCATAAGTGAGAGACATTGGTTATTAGGTATGGGCAAGATCTCAAGCATACAAAGATTTGTAGGCCTATCAAGAAGAAAATAAAGGTTCTCAAGTATGGTCAAAGATATCTAGAAGTATGTGATTGAGTTTAAATATTCTCAATGTTGTCATCCCCTCAAAGTTCTATGATATAAATGCATGCAAGTTTGAATGAAGAGTTTCATAAGGTTTCAAGCATGTTGGGTAAAAAAAGCCTTTGGGGTGCTAGAAAGTCTCCATGACTAACTAAGAGATTTAGGGACAAAATATCAAGTTTTTTTGAGTCCAAAATCCTTGCCAAAAATCATGCAATAGTTCCCAAGGTGACTTGGTAATAAGACAAGGTTCTTAATAGCATCATCAAGGTCTATAAAAAAGAAAAGGACCATAAGGTTTTATGACCTCTAACAAACAAGAAAATTTAGAAGATTGTTGGCCTGTAGACTTATAAGAAGAGTTTCCATGAAAATATAAATGGTTCATGATATTCAAGTCCTTCACACATGTCTATAACAAGGTTCTTAGTATCCCCTTGAGAAGGCAAGGATTTCAGAGCTCATGGAAAGACATTTTCATGATTAAAGTTGATCTAACCTTTAAAATCAACTTCCAATAGGCCTGTAGACTTCTTAGGTGTTATATCATGGTCTTCTTGATAGAATATCATGATTTTCACCACTTTGAGAATGATTCAAATCTACCTATAGTTTGCATACCTAGATGATAGATTTGAATGAGTTTTAAGGTTGCAGTCAAGTTTTAGAAAGTGATCATGACAAGAGTAATAATATAACACAAAGTTCATGCTCCTTTCAAGTGTCATCAAAGGTTTTAAAGGCCTCAAATAGACCTGAATATTTCATTGGAGGCTTGTGTGACTATTTTTAAAGTGTGAACAAACTTAAGGTCTTAATGATAATTCTTAAGGCCTAATTGTGAGGTCTTGAGTGGAATCATCACTATTTTAGAGTTCATCTAGTGTGAATAACAAGTTTTAGAGCAGGAATTGGAGGTATGTATAGGGATATAACAAGGTTATTTCAAGGGTTTCATGACCTCTAGCCCTAACATGCCTGGACTATACCTTATAGGTTTCTAACTAGTCAGCTGGCAGATTTGTAGGATTAGGAGGTTACAATCACCTTCAAGCATGAAAAATGAGGTTTCTCAACCTCTCCAAGAGACCTTAAACTTCAAGGAAAATTTTAGGCAATCCATGATTTTACAACCTATCTAACACACCTATGAATGGAGTAAGTGGTCATAAAGAAAATGATGGAGGTATGGAGACATTTGAAAACTATTCTTAGAAATGTACAACTCCCTCTAATGAGTTGTAGTCATGGAAAGTCAATCCAAATCTCTGAATGGGCATAAAAGATCTATTTTTGGACCAAACATTCAACAAGAATCATAATTGACTAAGCCAAGTCAAACTTGAACTAGATTCTCTCTAACATGCATGCATGAGAGGAGGAGATGGGTGAGCTAAGGTTATTAAAATAAGAGAACTAAGTTTTATAAGAATATAACAACATTGAAGAAGTATATCCATCCTACACACACCTTCTAAGGAACAAAGAGAGTAAAACTAGGGTCTCCTCTTCCACTACTGTGCCAACCTTCTTTGGAGTTCTTCATGAAATAGTCCTGGTGCATTGGAGAAGGCTTAATGCCTCCATTTTCCTTGCCCCTTTCTTTCATGGGCTGGATTAACAAAGTGGTGGAAACATTAATGAGGTCTCTTTGTTTCTCTCCTCTTCTTTCTTATCTCTATTTGTGATATATAGGACTGAAAAAGACTTTTTTCAATGCCCCTCTCTTTGGTATGTCAAAACTCTACTAATTTTGAGTATTGTAATACTAGATTAGGCCTTAAATTATTGAAAAAATATTGAATTTGCCTCTCTCCTCTTTCTATCTCATTATATATTCAAAATTTTAGTTGCATTTTATGGATTTTAGTCACTTTTACTTATTCTAAGATCAATTATAGATGCATATTAGTCTCTCTTGACTCACTTTGAAGGAAATTGTAGATGTTATAGCCCTTATCCAGACTAATTTCTTCATCATACCTATGTTATAGTATGTTTGTTAGAGTGTAACTAAAAATTAGTCTTTTAAAGGTTTTTCTTGTGTTAGTAGAAGCAAGTTGAGGAGTTCTCTAGACTTGGTGCATCACTATTTTATGAATTTAAGCTATTTATACTCCTTTTTCCATGATGAAAACATAGTCTTAGCTATAAATAGCTCCATTTTAGCATTTATTTAGGCTTACATATGATCTTATATTAGATACATGTAGTTTAAGAAGGAAGTCAACCTTCTCCTGAGGTTCATACCAAGGAGCCAAGCTCCCACACTTTGGGGATGATCCCATTATTGTAGCTAAATCACTAATTGAGTGACCGGGTATAAGATTAAGGTGAAAATAGTTTTTGGCATGCCCAATGGGATGTAATTCCATAGAATTGAAGAATTAATATAATAACTTGGTGTTGTTATTTAGTAAGTTATAAAATTGAAGATGTTTTATAGGCATCTAGTGACTCCACAAATTTTTTATCCTAGATTAGTCCTACATTTTCATGCCAAAGGAAACAAGGGCTTCTACAAAAGGTATTGATTTTTAGTTCATTAAATTGTCATCATCTCCTAGAAGAAGAAGAACTACATTATCAAGGTCTCCTGAAAGATAAGACATAAGTTATAGATAACCTTCCCCAAGGGCTCAATCCACACCTTTTTAAAGATTTTCTAGACCAAGAGGGAGGCTAAATCCTATTCTTCATCTGGTAGTTCAAAAAGATCAGTTATTTATTACCTTCAATTTGGTTAGTCATTTGAACCTTCAACAACTAGATGATATACCAATTGAAACTCTCAAAATTATACCTTCTTTTATTGATGAGAATGTTACCACTCCAATAGAGCACATACAAGACAACCAACATATGGTCAGTCCACAACATTACTCAAGACAATGTAGATGTGAGACTTCTTTCTACATCCTTGAAAGGAAAGGTTGTTTAATGGTAAAGGGGGTTGTATCTTGGCATAATGCATAACTGGGATGAATTAGGAGAGAGTCTTTACCAAAAAATTGAAGACAAGAGTGATTATCTTTCTCTTATATAAAAACTAACTACCATCAAGAGAAATCCTCATGAATTCATGGTGGACTTCAATTTTAGGTTCCAAAAGACTTGGGATAAAATCCCACCCTTGGTCAAGCCTACTATAAATAATACATTATTGTATTGCTTGAGGTCTTTGAATAGTGACATTATTGTCATGATTTAGTCCATGGGAGGTACTATATTATTAATTGTATATGACATTGGCTTAAGCACTGAAAATAGCATAATTTAGTCTAGAAAGATAACCCAAAGACCTCCAATTCCACTATTTTATTAACTTACACCTATTAATCCCACTTTAGCACCCATTATTGTAGCAACCATCCAATAAAATCCACCTATTTCCCATCCATATAAGTTTCATGAAGTTAAGAAATTATTACAAAGCTTTGGGAATGAATTAGTGGCCTTGAATAGGCAATAACAAGCTCAACATATCAGACCATACTAGCATTTCAATCAACCTTATTAGACTGATAGGAAACCTTATCAAGGTAATACATAAACTCAAATCCAAATCACATATGTTAGGTCCTTAAATAGTCAAAATCCTAGTACTACTAACACTTAAAAAGCCATTGTATCTATGCAAAATAACCTAGTTTAATATTATGAGTGGTGTTTTCCATTAAACCAAACTCACAACCAAAACATGTGTCCAAATGAAGTGATCAACTAAGCCTTGATGGTCTAAAGCATGTTACTTTCTCAAGGGAAATCAAGTGAATCAACTTCATAAAGAGAAGAAGTGCATGAACAAGCACAAGTGAAAGGTGAGTCTACACTTTTAAATTGGCAAGAGAGTGATTTTTATGCCATGAATCAAAATGATCTCCCAAGTAAAGGAAGTACTCCAGTGGCTTACAATACAAGGTTTAAAAAAAAACTATGGAGGGAGATCCATCTTCCTCAATTGGTCAAGTTCCTACTACCCAAGCCCCTCATGAAGATACCAAGGAGAAAGAAATTATTGGGACACCTCAAGTAAAATAAAATCAAGTTGTTCAAAAGGAAATTCAACCTCAAATCAGCCAACATCAAAGAGAAGATTTTGTTGTTCCATAGTTTTAGTCAAAAGGAGGACAAATCCCTTTTAACATAGTTGAGAAAATGAAGAAAACAAACCTAAATGTCACTATGTGGGAGGCTCTCTCTAGTCCTTAACAAAGAGACTTATTGAATAAATCCATAATCCACATTAGTCATGCAATCAAATTCAATGAAAAAATTATTCCCACCAACATAATCCAATAAAAATAAGGATATAGCAGCAAGATCAACAAACTAACTTCATTCTACATCTCCTTGATTATTGGTAAGCACCTTATACATAGTTTTATGATTGATTCTAGGACAAGCATATAAGTTATTCTTGTTAGCTAAAATTGGCTACCATGAGTGAGGACAATTTCAAACTTTGCTTCTAGACTTGTTTAACTTTTTTAGTATCCTTTTTAGAGTCTTGGTCTTAGTCTGTTGGTCAGACTAGGTCATAGCAAAGATATCTTGTCAAGTGATTGTCATCTTAATGTCTATTTCATGATCTATAAGAGTGAGTCACTCCATTATTATTTTAATTTTCTCCTCCATGAAGGTCTTATTTGAGTTTAGGAGAGATTAAGGTAAGTTTGACAAAGTTAAGGTTATTTTACAAAGATTGAGGTATGTTGACCCATGGTAAGATGTTGGTGTATTGACCTCCAAAGTGATCTAATGTATTTTGGTGGATCAATAATTATAGAGACATGATATATCAAGGTGATAACATTATTATTTCATGTTTATCAAAAGTTAAGGTAGTTTTGGAGAAATTAAGGTAATGTTTACCTTTGCTAATATGAAGAATTAAGTGCATTTTGGGGCCTCCAATGTATGTATAAGATTTTTCAAAGTTATTAATCCATCACACATTTTTAAAAATGTCATTTAAACTTTAAAGGAGTGGTGGGACCCTCCAAGGATCAATATACTAAAATATAATGTATAAACACACTTGCTAAAGGCTTGTAAAACATTTTTTCAACATGGAGGGGATCAGTTCAGGTCAAAAATAGATGTGTTCAAGTATTTTATAGGTTTTTAGGGTCATATTTGGATTTTTCAAGCATTGGTAGGTCTAAATAATGCAAAAAATGTTTCATCTTCTCCATCGACTCTTTTGCAATCTTCTGAAGGTCATTTTCATGTGTTCATTCCATGAAGAGGAAATGACTTTGGAGATAGTGATATTAGGGGTTGATATGGAAACTTATGCCATAAATATTCCATAATTTAGTTTTATGTTATATGGTCTTAAATTTATGAACAATCATTAATAAGTTAGCAATCCAAAACCCTCTTAAAACCCTACAGGGAGGGGTTTTCTTGTCTCAAGAAGTGTGTAATATTAACATATGAAAATGGTTAGTTTTTTAAAATAATAATGGGTATAAATATCCATTTTATATCACATTCCATCATCATTGGAATGTGTGAAAAGGAAAAGGCACATAAAATGGCTTGAAAGTGGTAGTTTTGGGTTTACTTGTAGGGTTTTGGCTATATGAATGCATTATGACCAATTTTGAATATTTGTTGAATATGGGAAGAGGTATGTTGGTATCCTTAAAATATATCCATGTCCCTTATATATATATATATATATATATGTATATATATATATATATATATATATATATATGTATATGTATATATATATATATATATATATATGTATATATATATATGTATATATACATATATATATATATATATATATGTATATATATATATATATATGTATATGTATATATATATATATATATGTATATATATATATATATATATATATATATATATGTATATATACATATATATATATATATATATACATATATATATATAATGCCCTTAAGATAAGCCAAGATGAAGACTGCATGTATGCTTTGTATAAGAAACCTAGTTGTAGACCTATATAAGATGACTACAGGCACAGTTAGAGTTGGTTTTGAATGTTTTAATTCTCAAAATGTATTTATTAAAATATAATAAGGATTTATTAGTCCTTTTATCACCTCATAAGTTCTAATTTCACATTATAAAAGGTTTTATTTTACACTCATATAGAATCACATCCATCTTCAAGACACTCTAGTAGGCCCATTAGAAAAAAAGATTTGAAGGAACCTCCAAGCACCTTGTAATATGGATTTCATTATGTTTATTTATCATATAAGTGATTCTAATTGATAATAAATCTCAATCAAATAGCATAAAAGCATCATCAAAGGGTAGATGGTATATCTTGATAGACAATGGTCTTGTGTGCTTCAATGAGTCTTTAAGTGAAAACAAATAAAGAAACAGACCTATGAAAAATGATGGAGTGGTATTAATGACCTATTTCAAGAAAAAATTCAATCCTAAATCCCATACAACACTTCCATTGATACATTTAGTGCATATACAAGTCAAAATGTGTACTTACAACCTTTAAAAACAAGAAATAAGGTTACATGAACAAGCATTATGGAGGTTTTGATTGACTAGACCAAGTGAAGTTATAACTGATACACTTCAGAGTAGGAGATATAATACTTCCATATATATTAATTTAATGGAATAAACTCCCAAGAAGTACTCTTTAAATGCATTTATAGGTACAGGCCTAAAGAACATGAATTTACTATTTGCAAGTAGAATTAGGTGTGTGAAGGCAACTTGAGATATTTAAAGGAAAATTGTGATATTGAAAATTGATATAAAGGTTCAAGGAGGAAGTTAAAAGTTTTAAATTAAAAGAGTTGCAGCTAGGATCACTAGATCAATGAATTGCAGATGATGGAGTGATCTCACGAGTCGAGCAAGTGCATATCACAATGAAGTTGCTAATGAATGAAATCAAGCATAAATAAATACTAAAAAAGGAATAAGAGCAAATGAAATATTCTATATCTTGTTGAATGAAGAATACAAAGTGAGATATATATATATATATATATAATAGGTTGGAAAATCAAAGATAACACGCATTCCAGTGAATATGGTACTAATCTTTCCAAGTAACCAACATAACCTCTAGAGCCCTAAACAAGCTAATATAATCATGTAGCCAAAATATAGTGGGAAAAAGGCCTACACCAACACCCCCATAAGTCAAGATTAAGTAGGTGATAATATAAAAAATGGGTCCCAAAAAAAAGGCCTAATGAGGTACCCATGTACAAATTAATATCTCATAAAGTACAAAAAATGAGAAAACCTAGTGGGAAAAAACTGCCCCCACCCCCCCCCCCCCTCGAAAAAAAAAGAGAGAGAAAATAAGAAGAGGAGACTAAAAGACCCACAAAATGATGATGCTAAAGCAATAATTACACCAATTATAGATCGCATGATGATGAAGGTCGATGATGAGATCCTTTACCTGAAGATTTTAGAAGCTCCATCTGCATTGAACAATGTTTCTTCCCTTTGGCAAAGGAAGAACCTGATGTGTACTAAAAGTCTACCCATTACACAATGGAAGATGAAGGCAGTAGTATGAAAAGATATGAATGTGCTACAAATCATATATAAGGTATAGGTATGATAAGAATATTCATAGAATCTAAAAGTAATACCACTAAAGTAAACCAATTAGAAGAATGACATGGAATATTTTCTGAAAGAATGTCCATGTGAAGAGTGGATCATGACTCACCAATTGAATAAAGAAAGTCCATATGAAGAGATGATTCATTAATTCTCATAATAGGCGTACTCATATTATAAATAGTGGATTCCTCTAAAGTACAAGATTGTGAAAGCTCTATAAGAGAAATAATCGACACATGAATGAAGTAGAATCTGCAATAGGATAAATCTAGTCTAGTAGAATCTCTTCCTATAGTGAGGGCACAACAAAAGGAATAACACTATCCATAATGGATATGTCATCACAAGAAGAAAAATTAGGATACGAGAGTACAACTGTCTTTGAAGAGAAAATAGGTAGTGGAGGAAGAGTGATGTAAGTCCTAGTAGGATCAATGAAGAGATTCTAAAGTATGCTCCAAATAGTGCATGGACACTTTGTATGATCCACATGGTAATGAAGATCCATGTAAACATGTAGTAATAGAGTGATAAAAAACTTGCCACACATATTATCCCACTTATTAAACCAAACATGATTAGTGGGTGCAAGAATGTAACCATATAGAAATGGAATATGATTCTTGCATGTGAACAAGTTTTCCATATAAGCATGCCACAAAGCATAATTATCCTTCCCAAGAAGGATCACTAGAGATGAAATAAATCTCTTCATTTGGAGTAGTAATAGTGCATGTTCGAGAGATGGACTTCGAACTATGTCAAAAATGAGTCCAGTTAAATGAGAGAAATCGGTGCACAAGTAATAATACACGCTCAAATGGATGTCAGGTTCTACTTGATTTATAACATATTATAATGATGTTTTAGAAAATATATAAATTCATAATAGAAAAAAAAAAAAAAGAGAAGCTAAATACCCAGGTGAGATTAGTGTTGGGCATGGGCCCACCAAGGAAGAAAGGCACCAAACATCAACACCAAGGTAGATTTATTCTAATTAGATTTCAACACCTATAGATGTAGTCTTGTCCTCTCTTTAATGCATAGATCTTCACACTATAGTATTCCAATGCCAAGACCATCTAGCAGATGATGCCAAAAAAATAGAATGCAGACACCTTTGAGTAAATGTAACACCTAGCAAATCATCCAACTAGAAGAGAGTTTTAGATCTAACAGATCATGAATTTGACACTATGTAGTAGTTTTTCTCCTCACCTAGGTTTGGAAATGAAATAAAACAAAATAGTTGTCTTTTTCCAATGCCAAAGCATAAAATAGTTGAAATATGAAAGCTAAAGGAAGGGATGCCAATGGATAGAAGTTTCAATACTGATATAAAATGCAATGTTATGGCATACAATAATAGATCTCCTATTTGTAATCCAAAGATGTAGATCCCAAAATAAATGGTTGGGTACATATAGAAAATGTTGGCTATAATTTGTTTGGTATATCTGGAAAGCAACACAGTTCAAGTCAAGACCACACTTCTACATGTCTCCACCCTACAGATATGCAATAACAAAATAGATAATGTCTCCTTTCCTATGCCATCCTTTAAACCATCAACACTCAAAGAAGACAAATGCGATGCCTTCTTTTCCAGAGATGATACATGAGATGACTTATTTTGAGAGATGACGTGAGATCTCAAAAAATGCAGGTCTATAAAGATAAAAAATATCTCCAAACAAAAGTAGTAGAATTCCTCTAATGCTTAGAATAAATAAAAAATTCCACAACTTTCCTATTAAATCCAAAAAATGCCAAGTTAAAAAATGTGAAGCCAAAGGTTAGATTTGAAATTTCAATGTAGTATGAGGGAAGTTTGATGCTAAAGTCTAGAGCTCCAAATGCCACTTCTCTCAATGCCTTAACACAAGATCAGATCTTCTCCTCCTTTAATGCTCAGAATAAAAGATGACACCACACTATAGATCTGAGATGAGAGAAAGGAATATAGAGATTCAAAAGGGCCAATGGATGGGCCATAATAACCCTCAAAAGCTATATTTTGGAACTGAGTCAACAAAATCTACCTACAAACACACGAGAGACCAAGCCAAGAACATATACCACTTCCAAAAACTGTAGTATCTTTGGATTTTATATAAAAGACCCCTACAATTTATTTTGGTCACCTAATTTTTTTTCAAAAATAACCCTAAAATTTCATAAACCCACTAAAAACTTACCTTACAAATATGCAAATAAACTTTATTTTTTTAAAAAAATCTTACAACATAAAAAATTAGACAATCGAATACCAGATTGATGTTATAATACCATAAAAGAGTTGCAGCCAGGATCACCAAATCAATGAATTGTAGATGATGGAGTGATCTCATGAATCGGGCAAGTGCACATCAAAATGAAGTCGTTAATGAATGAAATCAAGCATAGATAAATTCTACAATAGGAATAAGAGCAAATTAAATAGTCTATATCATGTTGAATGAATAATACAAAGAGAGAGAGGTTTATAGATAGGTTGGAAAGGGAAAGTTAACACACATTGTAGTGAACGTGGTACTAATCTTTCCAAGTAACCGACATAACCTCTAGAGCCTTAAGCAAGTTAATACAACCATATAGCCAAAATAGAGTGGGAAAAAGGCTTACACCAACATAAATGACCTAAAAATACATCATCAATGGCCTAAAATATAGAAAATGCAGACCTATAGGTCTTTAGACGTGTAGGTCAACATCCTCAAGTAAGAGAGGTAACTTTTCATGAAAATGATGGTTTGAGAGAGAAAAATGTGTTATAACCATGATGAGATGTTGGGAGAGTCCATGGATGATATAAAATGGATAATAATTGATCAAGAAACACTTTTTTAACTTCAACAAACATCAATCCGAAACAAGTCCTTCAAGCCTGCTAAAGAGCTCTCTTTCTAACCATGTTTTCAGGAACCTAAGAGAAGGTATAATGCTTGAATTGGAATTAGTGATTAGAAAGGATATAATAAGTTTGGATTAAGACATAAATTTTATTATAATGATTTATAATTATTTTAAGGTGATTTAAAACCATAAAAACACCTACAACCATGCACAGAGTCCAAAATGCACACAAAATTAGGAGAAATTGGCAAGATTGGACGGTTTTAAATGTTGACCATGTAAAAATAATGGTTATATGAGTTGATTGGAATTCTTTTAGACATGAAACATGTCTTGGTTTGTTTTGATACACCTCATAAATATCTATATGAAATTATTTTATCTCTTAGACTACTCAGGCTTGCACTTTTGCAAACTAGGGATAAGAAAGCTTGTAACTCACCTAACTCAAGTTATAACACATGAAATATCTTGAAATTTTTAATAATACTTATTTTTATGTTACCTAAATTATTTTTATGGTTTTTATATGGTAACATATGGATTTGTATGGTTTATAGGACCATAGGCTTGCATTAGGCCTAATTGCGAAAGGTGGGTATTGAAAAACAGATTTGGATTAGGAGTTGGGACCTAAAAATTTGGATGAAGATGTAAGGGGATAATCAGTACTAAAATATTCTATTATTTTTATTTTAAGTGTTCTTTATATCTCAAACAAAGGAGATTTGCACCAAAACAAGGGTTACAAGGATTAGGCCTCCAAAAGAGCAAATGGGAGAACTATAAATAAAAATATAGAATAAATGTAGAGAGATGATCAATTATGGATTTTTAATAGGTTTACCAAATATTTATACCCAAATAAGATGACTGGTCACTTTATTATCACTTCAAGAGGTAGTTTCAAGTGCTCAAGGGTGAGTTACTAAGCCAAGCATAACTCCTACACCACCTTGCTCAAGTTGTCATCAAATGGAGCACACACTTTTGAAGTGGGAATTAATAAATATTATTAGGTAAATTATCTTTCTTTTAACTTTTTCCATGATTGCTTCATAGCCATAATTGGCTCTTGACACCTCTCTTCTCTATCTCTCTTCTTCCTTCTCTTATATGTATGCCTAATTTGGGCATTGTTTAGAATCTTTTTGCTAGATATGGAACATCCTTGTGTAAATAAACAATTTTAATTTTCCTTTTAGATGAATAAATTTGAGTTATATCCTTATATAATGCTTGAATCGAGTGTATGTTCATGCTAGTTGATGAATGCTAGTGATAGTATGTTACATCCTCTCATTTGTCCTTGTCATTTTTACCTCTTTGAAAGTGATGGGTTATATTTTTAGGTCATATGGAGTGAATATAAATATATTTACATGGATAAAAAGCGTAATCATTCATTAGTGTATTTGGAGACCTCTTGATCAACTCCCTTAGTCTATGCATTATGCTATATCGTCTATGTGAAAAACTCATGTTTAAAGACCCCATTTGAGTTGTGCAATTAGATTCAATTATAGTTCTTGTTCTTAGTGCATAATGGGTAGGTGGAGGAGATATATTTGGTGATTCACCTCCATATTTGAGTTTATTTTCAGTTCTCTCTCACATTTCCCTTGTAAGTAGTAGCCTATTTTGTAGTTTTTAAGTGATGTTTCAAGGGAGCTAGCCCTATCTAGAGGTTCAATCCATTATTTAGGTCACCCACAACCTAAGATTGTTCCCATGCTATCAATTAAGTGAGGAGACTTTAATAACCTCCTCAAGGGTGAAATTTTTGATGATAATAGTTGTGGTAAGTCCAGTGAGATAAGAGATTCCATCCATTAAAGAGGTATTGTTGTTGCTCTTCAATGCACCAATATTTGGAGGCATGAAAAAAATATCCAATTGTGACTTTGATTTCATTCAAATATTTTTATAATCCCACTTATTATTTTAATCAAGTGCTCTTTCTATTTTGCCCTTCCCATGAGGTGTCATGGCTGAGTTTGGAGTGGATTTCTATTTTACTCAAATTGGTGAGCCATATCAAGCCTATGTTGATCCTTACTAGTACTATGTTGATCCCTATCAAAAATATAATGAGTCATATCATCCCCATGTTGAGCCATACCAACCTTGCTA
The DNA here is from genome assembly GCA_037957365.1 of Torreya grandis. Classification (NCBI taxonomy): domain Eukaryota; kingdom Viridiplantae; phylum Streptophyta; class Pinopsida; order Cupressales; family Taxaceae; genus Torreya; species Torreya grandis. The sequence continues at coordinate 1,455,954 of JARHVA010004435.1, forward strand.
TCAATATTACTATTCTTCTTCTCTTCCTCAATAATCTTACCAAACTTACCATCAGTCATATATTCCACCTTCCACCTAAATTCAACCTCATTGGAAACCTATTTGTTCCTCTAATCAAACTTATCAAGACCATGTTACCCCTAGTCAACATAGTTACATTTCTGCTCAATCTATTTCAATATTTAAACAAACTCTTTTGGGCTATGAAAGACATATGAAAGATATTTATAGATAAAGGAAATATGGGCTGAGTGTCTTTAGTCATCTCATTCAAAATATGAGGGACTCATTGCAACTAGTTAAGATTAAGTGGGCACTTATTAAGAGAGATAATCATTAGAGACTCACAATTAACATGTTGGATATATGCTACCTAATTCAATTCAAAGAGGACAAGTTAGTGGTTCATGAGCAACAACAAGTTTAGTATCATTAGCCTCATGTGCCTTCTCCTACTACACATTATCCCTCTCTTAATTCACCCATGATTCCTAAAAATACTAGATCAAGTGAGTTTCAAAGCCTCCCAAGTCCTTAAGACATTCCTCAAGCCTTACCATCATGGAGGTCAATCCAAGAAAACAAATAAAGAAGAAAGAAGTTCTTGTTGAGAGGGTCGAAGACCAAGATATCAAAATTGAAGTGTTTGATTGCTATTTGGAGGTAAAATAATGAGGCTATATTGGCACAAAACTTTCTTCCCCTTCCCCAAGAGCCCCACAAAAGGTCCTTTAAGATTCCAAGTTGGAATAAAGTGGTGAAGTCATGGGATAAACAAAATGGATAAATCTTAGATTGAGAAATTGAGGCTAAAGAGGAAGCTTTGCCTACCCAAGCCCCATCCATCCTTTGTTAAGAACCAAAAGCCTTCCCATCATGGAGGTCAATTCAAGAGAGAATTCAAATGAAGAAGGAATTCCTTGTTGAGAAGGTTGAAGACCAAAGCATATCAAGGTTTGAGGGATTGATTGGTGAATGGAAGGAAAAGAATGATAAGCCCATGGATCTCAAAAGTTAAAAACTTGTTTATGAGTGTGAACAACCCATCCTTGAAGAAGAACATGTTCCATGGGAGGCCAATGAATAAGATTAAATTATAGATTTAATTTAGCGTCAACAAGAATATGAGGAGGATGCTTCAAGTGTATATGATGAAGAGGCCATAATTGGAACACCTTTTGATGAAGAGAGAAGTAAATATTTCTTTGAAGTTGAAGAGAAAGATGATCTTGATGGATTATAAGTTGATCAAGTAATATTAGAAATTGAGAGAGATGGTCCTTCCCAATGTGAACAAGGTGTTGATCATATTTTTAAAGTATAAGAAGAAGCTCCTAAAGACTCATTAGAATTAGCTAAAGATTATTTTGAGCCCCAAAAACATGATCATAGAGGTACAAGTTTTAGCTCCTTAAATTTTGTTGTTACTACCTCTATATCAGCTCCTATCAAGATGGAAGAAGGTCTATATGAGCTACAACCATGTGAAGATTAGTTGGAAGACTTTTTTAAAGTCATAGGATCATGTTACACTCTTTTAGAGGGAG
>JARHVA010004435.1:1462500-1566374 GCA_037957365.1 Torreya grandis
AATTTAAAAGGTTTAAATGACCTAAAAATACACCATTAATGACCTAAAATATAGAAAATGTAGACATACAAGTCTACAGACTTGTAGGTCAACATCCTCAAGCAAGAGAGTTAACTTTGCATGAAAATGATGGTTTGAGAGAAAAAAAATGTGTTATAACCATGATGAGATGTTTTGAGAGTCAATAGGATATAAAATGGATAATAATTTATGAATAACCTCTTCTTAAACTTTAACAAACATCAAGCCTAAACAAGTCTTTCAAGCCTACTAAAGAGCTCTCTTTCTAACCATGTTTTCAAGAAACTAAGAGAATGTACATTTTTTGCATTGGAATTGGTGATTATAATGGATATATAAAGTGTGTATTAATCCATGAATGGCATTTTAATGCTTTAAAATTCTATGAATTTGATTGAAAACTACAAAAACACCTGCATCCATGCACATAGTCCAAAATGCACACAAAATTAAGAGAAATTGGCATGATTGGAGGGATTTAAAGGTTGCATCTTTACCAGATTCACCTTGACATCAATGAAATCAACCTTGACATAAAATGATGTCAACCTTGACATCATTAACAACACTTCTCAGCAAAACTGTCATTAATTCATTGTTAGCTACATGCTTGTGTATTTTCTTTCTTTTTATAGAGTTTCTTAATTATATGTTCACATTTTCCTTTGAGTATTTCTCATTGAGTTATTTAATTTATGAAATATCTAAAATTTATGCCCAATAATATAATTTTAGCTAGCCATGATTTCCATTTCTTATCACTAAAATATATGATCTTAGTGAAAGAATCATCCCTTTTTTGCCTTACTCTTTCCCTCTATTTTCCATTTTTAATGATAAGATGTACTACTCAAAACATTATAATTTCCTTATCATATTAAATAATATAATAAATCTATGGTTTCAATAATCCCACAACATGAGACAACTCCAATTCAGGGAATGAGTCCAATTGAACCTCTAGTGGTAGCAATTGTTGCACACCTACCTAAATGTTCTAAAACTTTATCAACCTTTGGATCCCCAATAGAATCCTTAAAATGAGGATACATTCATCCCATGAATTTTAGACTCCTTTTATCCTCTTAGATCAACTAATTCAATAGTTACATTATGATTGGGTCACAAATTGAACCAAACAGAAAACTTCTCAATACTCATAGTTTTCGTTAGTGAGTCAAAAACATTCTTGTTTGTGTTTACCTTCTCCATCAATATCTTGATCTCTTATATCATTACAATAAAAATTGATATTACACGTCAATGTGTTTCATTCAAGAGTGGTATTCATGTTTCCTTTCCAAAAAAATCATGCTTTGATAATCACAATCTATCCTTAAAACATTTTAAAAGAATTTGATGATAGAACAAAAATTCTTAAGGAAAAATTTTCCATTCCTTGCATGAGTAGAAACCATGTACTCACCCTTTGCGGTGGATATAGAAACACTTTATTGTATTTTTACCATACAAATTATAATTTCATTGAATAAGTTTAACACATGTGGACTGGTAGATCTATGACAGTCAGGATCTCCAACCTAATAAAAATATAAAAATCCATATAGACTTTATGTCTATCTTTCACTATGATTAACCTGATATAATATTACATAGTCAAACATCTCGTGCAAAAATTTATATATATCCTTTAACACATTCCAATGTTCCTTTCCAAGATTTGACATAAATATGCTCACTACTGCCACTTCAAGAAAAATATTAGGTCTTGTACTTACTATTTAAATCAAAATTACAACAACATTAGATTTGGAGACTTAAGACATGTCCTCAATTTCCCATTGTGTCTTTGGATACTATTCCATAGATGGTTTTTTACTATCTACGAAAAGATGACTCACATGTTTATTTTAATGCATCCTAAACTATTGTAGTATCTTCACAGTAATATTTATTTTATTTAAGAATAAGTTCATCTTCACACGATCTCTTTTAATTTTCATTCCTTAAATAAATTTTGTAGCACCTAAATCCTTCATATCAAACTTAGATGATAACTAGCAATTAACATGACTCATAATTTTTGTATTGTTACCGATTAATAATATGTCATATAAATACAAACTATGATACCAAAATTTGTACATTCCTATTTAAAATACACACAAGGATTAGTTTTACTTTGTTTAAGACCAAGTTCCAAACAAATATCTTTTAAATATATGATTCAACATAATTGGTGATTGTTTCACGTTGTAAATATTTTTTTTCATCTTGCACACCAAAATATATTTTCCCTTTATCTTAAATTTTTTATTAGCATCATATGGATTTATTCCTCAAGCACACAATGTAGAAAAGTTGTCTTTACTTCCATCTATTGTAATTCAAGATCAAATGTAAAAACAATAGCTAAAATATATATAATTTGATTTAACTAAGAAAAAATGTAAATTATATAACCAAAATAAACTTCCTCTATCTATAAGAATTAATTTTATACCCAACAAGATTTATACTTTTGCATTTTTCTTTTGTATTACACTTCTTGAAAACCCATTTGCAAAAAACAATCTTTTAACAATGAAATAATTTCACCAAGTCCCATGTATGTTATTATCTAGGGAATCCATTTCTTCTTCCATATCATTATTTTAAGGCTTATTTCCTTTGAGCCAAGTGCATTCTTTATAGTCTTAAGAGTATTCATTAGTCATTGATAAAATTAATAAAATAAATATAGAATGCAAATTAAGAAGAATATACACTTATAATATTAGTATAACTCAAGTTGATATTCTAATTTTTTTTTGGTTCTGCATCTTTTGTTTCCTCCTCCTCTACTTGATCTGAATATTGTTCTTGAAACTCCCTTTCTAGTTAATATTTTGCAGTTGTTTAGAATCCAAATACAAATTCTCCATCTTCTAGTTCAGCATAATTTTTTTAGGTTAATCATGTGGTTGTTCTTATTATTTTGGAACCCATTTAACCTCTCTCTATATATCATTCCCAATGTAAATTGTCTTTTTTCCTAGCTTCCACAACTTATATCCCTTTAAACGATTATTATATCTAATAAATATATTTTTTTAATTTTTTTTGTATCTTAGTCATTTTTTATTTTTTATATACATATGAGAATCACAATCAAAGACCTTAAGATGTTTGAGAGAGGATTTATTACCACTCCATGCTTCTTATAATTTTTTATCAATCAACACTAATTTGGGAGATCTATTGATCAGGGAATAAGCAGTCATAATTTCTTCTCCCCATAATTTAATTTTTAAACTTATAACACTTAGAATACTTCTCACTTTATCTATTAAATTCAAGGCCATTATTTATACAATGCCATTATATTGTAGGATATATGGAAATGTCTTTTTCATTTCTATTCCAGAATACTTACAAAACTATTCGAAAGCATTGGAGCAATAATCTCACAAGAGGATCCATTAACACTTTTGAAGACCTTAATCTTATTTTTTGTCTAGTTTGAAAAACTAAGTCTTAAATTTATTTAACTTCTTGGAAACTTCAAAATTATGATTGATATGATAAACCCATGTTTTTATCGAATAGTCTTCAATGAAAGATACATAATATAATGAATTTCCTAGAGATGGAACTTTCATAAGTCCAAACACATTCGTATGTATTAAATAAAAAAACCATTTTCTATAATAACAGTACTAGGGAAATTTGCTTCCCATATACACAAATTTCACATAAGTCAAAATCTAAAAGAAAGTCAAAAATTTGTTCAACCACACCTTTATAATTTAGTGATTAAAGTCCTTTCTCTCTAATATGACCCATCCTCTGATGGTAGATCATTTTTTTTAAGTAGGTTGCATAAGAGTTTGATATGGTCCATTTTTTACCTCAAGAAAAACCAAGATATTGCATCCATCATTGAAAGTGATTTCCTCAATCTTGAATAGTGTTCAAGTATGAAATCCTCTTGATAATAACATGGTTCCACAACCCATCTTGAAACTTTACTTATTAAATATCACCTACACACACATCATTCATCTCAATTATAGAAATAAGATTTCTAACCAAATCTAAAATGTAAAAAACACCAAAGCAGGTTTTAAACCTTCTATATTTAAACATTAGTTTTAACATGCCTTGATTAATAATATTGTAGGTCTAGTTGTCTCCCAAGAAGACATTACCTCCATTGATATTTTCATATTCACAAGAGCACTTCCTATGGAGAGTCATATGAAAAGAGGCATTCAATTCAATCAACTATGTATCATGGCATGCATACAAACTTTATATTACGAAAAATATATCCCACACATCTTCACTAGGGGTATTCACTTCTATAAACTTGGAATATTCATATGATTTACCCTCTTCAACCTTTTCTTATACCTATAATATTTCTTAAAATTCCCTATTTTACAACATTTCTTACATTACTTATTTTTTCGTATAGTCTTAGATTTACCTTTAAACTTTGACTATCCTGATCTCCTTTCATCTCTCAGAATAATGAACTCTCACAAAAAAAGACATAATTTTGTTTTATAATCCTCAACAAATCTACACTTCAAGACTCCTACTACATCCTCAATTTTTATTTTTGATGTAGTTAGTTATTGCCATAACTAGATTATCCCAAGAGTTTGGTAGATAATAAAACAAAGTAATACACTTTTCTTCTTCGCCCATTTTAATTTCAAAATTAATTAGCTAAATTAGCACATTATTAAATATATTCAGATGTTTAATCATGTTTCATAGAAGTAGAAGTTGTAGTTGTAGGTCCACCTTCATTCAATCTCAATGAATATAGTTTCTTTTGAAAAAAACACTTGTTTCATTAGAGAATTTTTTAATACAAAGCCCCCAACTTCTTCCATAGTTTCTTGAATGTTTTATCTGTTGACACAAAAAATAAATAAATTTGATAGACATAATCTAATTGAACTCTTTTCCTTCCTATCAATATTTTTATTCTACCTTCATACACATATGTTGATTTCTAGAGACATCAACCCACTGATCTCTGTCGAAAAGAAGATCTTCATTATTATTCTTCCATAACTCAAAAATTTAACCATTAAATTTTTTAATCTATATATTTGTTCTTCCCATAATTTTCTTTCACACAAAGATTCCCATGCATAGATATCCAAATTTTGATATAGTTTATCAAAGACAAACGAAACCCTAACTCTTTAACAAAAAAATAAAACCTATCTCTAATACCAACTAAAATGTCAAATCATCAATAATCCAATACATAAAAAGCAATACTAACATACTACTTATTTTTAAATTGAATAGTAAAAATGAGACACATAATATTACACAACACATAATATTTTATGTAGCTAAAAACTAATACACTAATCTCTTTATTTATTATATTAATTTGATTGTTTTGAAATACAATAATATAATTCTTATTTTATATTTATATATATATATATATATATATATATATATATATATATATATATAATAATGAAATCAATTGATAACAATCTAACCAATTTAATAATATTATAAATATCAAAATTATAAATCAATAATACAACCCATAATAATTACCTCATAAATTTATGATTCATAACATCAACTATAATATTAATATAAACCTAAATATCTATAAAATCACCTAAATATCTATAAAATCACCAAAATACTCACCAAAATATCTGTAAAATCACCAAAATACTCATTCGTTCTAGAAAACAATTTCTATAAATCTGACTATACAATCCTTGAGGGATGTAAAACATACAAAGTTTACAATAATTATCTTTCATTCCACAGGGAAAAAGGGCAAATAAAACCCTAACGAGAGGAATGAAATAAAAATATATAAAGAAATTATTTATACCATATATCAATAGTTAATGCCATATGAATGCCACGGGTGAATTTTAGGGAATAAAAAGCTTGTCATAGCCCATGGGAGAATAAAAATTTATAACATTGACTTTATATCATTGTTTCATTGCCCAAGTTTCGCAAACAATGGACACATTGTAGCATTAGCAAATGGGGTGCTTGAAAAAGCTTGGTACTTTATTTAACATAATAGGCCTTACATAGTTAATATGCAGATATATTTTGACAACCTCCCTTCTCCACATTTTTTTTTTTTTGGGTATATCAAGGTGAAAACATTACTAATTGGTTTTCATTTCTAAATTAATTCTATGTTAGAGAGAGAGTTTTCCTTATAATTTGATAATTTGTTTGGGTTATTAGTGGATGGAGTTTTATTTTTTTGGGTGGGAATAATAAATTTGAGAAAATATTTTTATTATCATTATGTTTTGTGTTTTTCTAATAATTGATATATATTAATAAATTATTTATTTAGATTTTATAAATTATTTTTTTGATTTTTAAAATTTTTCATTTAATTAATTTGTTAATTAATTAAATATTACATTTTAAGTGGTACTATTTTATAAAAATTAAATTATAATTAAAAAAATGAAATAATTTAATTAGATAACTATTACTACAATTTTATAACATGACAAAAATTAATCTAATGTCAATAAATAATGAATTAATAAATGTAATGCCTTTTTACACATATTTACATTGTCTTAAAGTTAAAAAATTATAAATAGCTCCTACTAAAATACACATGAAATCAGCCGAGTAAAAAAAATAAAGCACATATATAATGTAATAAAATGATGACATTCCTCCAAAAAAATCATCTCATAACTATGATGTCCATATCTTGATTTAAATGCTGATTTTGATACACGTAAAGCCCTTCTAAAAGTCATAAATGCAAAGCAACCTTAGATTAACACCCCTAACACCTCCCTGTTGAGACCCATATACCCCCAAAACTTGAATGCATTCTATAAACGCTGACAGAGCTCAAATATCCTTACACCAATGGTGAATGTAAAGAGGGATTTAATGAAAAAACTAAAAAAAATGTTTTGTACAGAGTAAAAAAAAGAAGTTTTTATTCATGATGGAAAAGTTTTTTTTTTTTTTTTTTAACAAAGAAAAGTTCTTGTTCATATAAGAAAAATTCTAATTTTGACTAGCTAAAATTACATTAAAAATATTACTAAACCTCAATTAAATTGCTACCCATGTGTGCTACTCCCAAAATCGAACCCTTACCATGAATCTAAAACAAATCATTAGGGTGACTATTATTTTTCTACAATTCCCTCTAAAATCAAAACAAATTCATCAATATTTTTATATTAAAATATAAACAAAAAGATAAATCCATATACCCCTTTAAAATAAAAAGATTAGATTTTAATATATGCATGTGATGACCTGACCTGCAGTAGCACTAGTCATTTTTGTTACTGTATGCATGCGATGCCCTGAAAACTATACGAATCTCTTCCATATGAAGGCATTGGTGTGCGTGTAATTGCCATTGTCATTGTCATTGCCATTGCTTTTGTCCGTAATAGGACAAAAGTTTCCCAATCAAGGAGGTGAAAATGCGTGCAATTATGAACGCTTTATCTTTATATTTTTGTAGCTCGATTGGGTGAGTTTTGTCATATATTGATATTATTGAGGTAGGGTTTTAGAAATGTAAGGTCACCGAGGTACATAAAATTGAGTAGAATACCTGGTGAGTTGGGTAGGTACTTTTTGGATTTGGAAAGTGTCATTTATATGTGACAGAAATAACAATTGTTAAATTAAATAATATTTATTATCTGTTTCCCACAATAGAATGATTAATAAAATAGATTTTGTTATTTAAAATTTGAGAATTTTATTTTTCATATAATTAATAATCATTTAAAAATATCAATCATGTTCAATGATAAATTATATAAAGTTAAATATTGATCGGGTTATGTTATAATCACAATTAAAATAATGTTGAAATTTTTTATAAAGATAAGTTTTAGTTCATTTTATTTGGAATTTGTCTCAAATATTTGTTATGTTTAACCCAAAAAATTAATAGTTACAAAACCAATTGTTACTATTAAGATTTTAAACAAATTTATAAAGCCAATTGTTATTATCAAGGTTTTAAACAAATTTCTTATATATAATTGTAAATACAATACTAAAATACAATTAGAGTTTGGAATGGAATTTAAAAAAATAAAATAACAGTTGGTATAGGGACAATTGTCTTGTCACATTAGACACAATTTTGTTGTCACTCATAAAGTACACCTTGACCCGTCTCTTGCTTGCAAACAATGCAATGCTCTCTCCCACCTTACAACTTCATGGCATTTCCACTGTTACAGCTGATGGGTGATGATCTAATGGGTGGATTTGGATTGCTCTTTGATCTTGAAATTTGTATCGGGAGCTTCCTTACAACTTCGACTATCCATTTTTTCTATGCATGATTATTGTATTACCTATTGTGTCTATGCCATCCCTCTCTTGTTACTCCTTGATCTTGTACCATTGCTTGGACTCTATTTGTCTTCAAATGTCTTTCATTTGCCCCTCTAACTTTGTGCACTTAGACCATATTATATACTAAAACAATACTATATTTGGAAAAAAAATTATTACAAGGTGTATGTTTATGTGAAGTTGTATTAACCCATTTCCGCAATTGTCTGGAAATAATTACTAATCTAGAAATTACTTTGCTGATTTATAGGTCCATTAATATAGTTCATTTATTTTAATAAAGAAAGCGGAACTAACCCCTTTTTCCACATGTGGTCCTCTAAATACATGATAGTATCAGATAAAGAACTCAAAAAATCTTTCCTATTTCTCTTCCAGATATATAACATAACCTTATCCATGGCACAATATAATCAACTATACAAGTAGGAAATTTAATACCACACCTACCATTATTGATACATACAAGTAAAATATTTTCCTTAAAAAATTAAGGCTTTCACAATCCATATCATTAAAAATTTGATTTTTCTAAATATTTACACAATTTTTTGAAAAACCATTGTTCAAACTATATACTTTGTGATAAGGATGGAAAAGAAAGGATACCCTCTACTCTCTATCTATCTCTTCTAACACAATGAACCCCAAGCTGACCCTTTTCTTCATTTCTCTGCAACTCTTGCTCAGCTAAATTTATACTAAGTTTTTAAAAACAACCATAACACAAATACAAGAAAAATTCAATTGGAAACATGTCAAACCCTAGACAACCACTTTAAATGATGTAAATATAAAAACATCCAAGAGTGCTTAAAGGCACCTAATTGGTTGAGCCCTGAATATAGTCAATCATCACATTCAAACCATTAAAACTCAATTTGAGTTTATAATCCCAACATTAATAAATACAACAAAGTTAACTTACAACAATAGAATGTAAAATCAATAGATTTACAAATCCATGGTAAACAATCTATGAAAAATTACTTTGTAGGTGAACTATAAATTAAAATTCTATGATAACAAATCCATGATATTTCATGTCTTGATTTCACTAGGATTACCTTGATATAATATTACATATTAAAACATTTCATGAAAATACTTGAAGATACCCTTCACCACATTCTAATGTTCCTTTCTTAAGTTTGACATAAATAGTTTTTGACTAGCTAAAAGAAGAGTACTCGCACATTTAGTTTCATGCATCTCAAACCTTTGTAATATCATCTAAGTAATATTTCTTTGATTTAATCACAGTTTCATCTTTACATGATCTCTTTTAATTTCCACACCTTAAATAATTTTTATAGGACCTAGATCATCCATATCAAACTTAACTTGACTCGTTATTTACATATTCTTATCAATTAATAGCATGTCATCTACATACAGTACTATGATTTAAAAATACACACAAGGATTAACTTTTCTTAATTCAAGCCAAAGTCCCAAAAACATGCCTATTAAATATATGATTTCATTTTGTACACCAAATTCTACTTTTAAAACATTCTAGCTGCATTATATAGATTTATTTTTCAATCTCATAATGTAAAAAGTTGGTTTTACTTCCATCTCTTATGATTAAATATAAAAACAATATCTAAAATAAATAAAATTGAATTTAACTTAGCGAAAAGGTAAATTATCTCACCAAAATCAACTCCCTCTGTTTGTGAGAATTCATTTTCTACTCAACAAGATTTATATTTCTTCATTTATATTTTGCATTATACTTCTTGAAAACCCATTTGTAAACAATAAGAGTTTTAACATAAGGTAATTTCACCAGGTCCCATGTATAATTTTTTAATCTAAGGACTACACTTATTCCTCCTAGGATTCTTTTAAGACTTTTTTTTTTCTTTGAAATAAGTGCCTTATTTATATTCTTGAAGACTTCATTAGTAATTGATATAACTAATAAAATAAATGCAGAATGGAAATTAGGGGTCTATATATTTCTAGTATTCTTCTCACTTGATATGCTATTTTCAAAATTATATTTTTTGGTTCTACATCTTTTATTTCTTTCTCCTATTCTTTATTTGAATATTCCTCTTACAACTTCCTTTCTAGTTAATCTTCTATAACTTCCTTTCTAGTTAATCTTCTATAGTTGTTTTAAATTCAAATACAACTTCTCCATCTTCTAGTTCAACATGAAACTTTTGACATTCATCACTTGGTTGTCCTTGTTTTGTAACTCCTTTAACCTCTTTAAAGATAGCATTATGATTGTAAATTTTCTTCTTTATATCTAGCTTCCACATCTCATATCCCTTTACACAAGTATTATATCAAATACATATATAGTTTGCTATTTTTTTGTCCACCTTAGTATTTTTTTTCAAATTTTTTTGAATATACATATAAGCATCACAACCAAATACCCTAAGATGTTCGAGAAAAGTTTTCTTACCAATCCATGTTTCTTATATATTTTTATCAATCAACGTTGATGTGGGAGATATATTGATCAGGGAACAAACAATCATAATTGATTCTCCATATAAATTGTTTTGTAAGCTTACAACACTTATAATGCTTATCACCTTATCAATCCAAGTCATACACATTATTTATACAACAATACTATACTGTGGTGTATTTTTTTTCCAAATAAAAAATTGCATTTTTTTTCCAAAAGCAGAATTAAAACACATTTTAAAAGTGCACGTAGCACATTAAAAATAAAATTTACTATAAAAATAACCAAAATGTAACATATAACATAATGTATATAAATATTCTTATACTATTTAAGAGCTCGTACCAACACATGATCTACAACCCTAACTTTCTTCCCTAGGAGACATGCAACCCTGAATCATATTGCAATATCCTTGATCTATCCTTTTTTACTTTTCTTCTTTTCACCTCAATCCAACCCTTTAGAGGAGTTCCTGAAATCATCATTTGTAGGTTTGGAAGTTGTGTTCCTAAATAACGAACCATGGATGGTTCCTTATTAGATTCAGAGTTATCTGATTCATGTAATCTCTTGATTCTTCCTTATGGAGTTTCATTTGTATTTGTCCCTCATGTGGATGGTTTCCCCACCTTCATTTCTTTCTCAAAATTCTTTGATGACTAATTTAGATCAACATTTTTTTCTTGTATTTTTACATTCGTATCTTCCTCTTCTTCTGTAGTATGTGATTCTGCTATGCTCTTGTAATCTCCATTCTCCTAGTGTTGAGCCTCATAAGGCTACAAACTATTTGGTTTGGAAGTAAATCCCCTTTTCCCATTTGAATGCCCTCTTACTTGAGAGCAAGATTCCTTATTTGGTGACAAAATGGCACCTAAATATTTTATTTCATAGTCCAGGCTTTGAATCCATATCAATGTACCATGTTTTAGAATGATGCTTTCGGATAATCTTTAACTTAGATTGATCTCCACAAAGATGTGAGCAAAAGTGAAAAGACCTTCATAAGTTGGTCATGATCAATTTTTTACAAATTTAACTAAAGCATTCCCAATGTCTATGAAGAGGCATATTTGGGAGGCAAACCCAAACATGCATTTTGGAAATGACCATAATGTTTGGATCAAGAAGTTATGGAAACTAATGGGTGATAAAAGTCCCACTCTTCTCCATAACTGTTGTTCCTCTTAAAATACTTTATAATAATCTTCAGGGTAAAAACCTGTTACCACAAAGAAGCCTTTTGAACACATAAGTATCGCACACTGTTTGAACTTGTATGCATAAATCCACTGATGCAACTCTTCAGATTGAGAAAAAAATCCATTAAAGAGGCATATAGTGGTATCAGATTTAAAAGATTAAAATATTTTGTTTACCTCATGATGATTTACCACGATAGCTCGGCTTGTCACTAGGGAACACTAATTGGGTGGGAGCCATGGAATGGGCTGCATCCTTATAAAAACCCGACTTTGAAGTAGAAATTATTCTAGATCCCATTGTTACATGAAAACAAAACACTAAAAAAGGAGAGAATATGTATAGATGTTGCAAACATTCAACTGTGCAGAGCCCTGTAGTTTATTACCCTCGTAGGTAAGGCATTTTTTATCGAAAGGGATCCCCACTTTGTGCTGAATCTTATGTTCGAGTAATGCAATAGTATTCGAAGATTTACTTGAGAGTGTAATGGTCTGCCCTTGATGCCACATGAATCTAGCTTAGAGGATATTGGTTGGTCCTTGAGATCAACCTGATCTATTGTCAAACTATTCCTTGCAAAAGAGAATTGATCTGACATTTTTTCCCACACTTTGCGTGTTTCTTCCTTTTCCACTTCTTCCCAAAGAGCACATGCTGACAGTAAGAGATCTGATGTTTGATTGATGGTTGAAAGCCCTAACATTTAATGCAATAGCTTGTGGGCCTCTAAAACCCATTCATGGTCTCTTTCAAAGTAGTGTATTGAGGTAGGAAGCCGAAATCTCTGTGTAATTTTGTCAAACAGTTTGTACACATTCTGTAATTGATAGGGGTTGAAATCTTTGTATCCACTTTTGAGCATGAGGGGCAACATGATCCCATCAGGCAAAGGTATTTTCGAAGATGTAAAAACTTTCACCGCTATCAAAACCCACCACTCGGATCTCCAATCCAACAGTGGCAAGTTGTTTAATGAACATGGCTTCAACTACAACAGGTCCAGGCTTGACGACGAGGCAGTAAGTGCAGATAGTTCTGAGTTTTTAAAAATAAAATAAAATCATGGCATAGCTGACTCAAACATACTTTATATCGATAGCCATAGTATTAGTTGTTCTAAGCACCACCACAATAGGCTCCACTGAGATCAAATCTTTCTGCCCATCCTACGTCATTGCCAAGCCCTACATCGCTATTCTCGTATCTGGATCATCTGATCTCCTTTCCCTCATCTCAACAAATTTGAAGGTCAAGTGAATGAAAAATTTGGCTTCGAGGAGTGGTAAGGTGACCGCCATTGCTCTGTCTCTCCGCACATTTAATCTACAAAGCACATGGGGAGACTCTTCAATCAAGTTTGGGCTTCAAGATCACAAAAAAGCTCACACTTCAAGATTTATTATACCGTGGTGTATATAGAAATGTCTTTTTCATTTTTATTCCACAATTCTTATTTTCTGTCTAGTTTACAAAAAGATCCTTAAATTTCTTGAATTTCTTGGAAATTTTAGATTTACGCTAGATACGGTAAACCCAGGTTTTCCTCGAGTAGTCTTCTATGAAAGATCCAATATAAAAAAATTCCTAAAGATGGAAATGTCATAGGTCCAAGAACATTTGTATGTATTAAATGTAAAATACCATTTTATCTAATAACAGTATTATGAAACTTTGCTTCTCTATATACATAATTTTCACAGAAGTCAAAATCTAGAAGACAATCACAAATTCCTTCAACCATACCTTCAGCGTTTAGTGCTTAAAGTCATTTATTTCTAATGTAACCCATCCTCTGATGCTCGAGTATCATTTTTTTCAGTTGGTTGTATAAGAGTAAGAGGCATTTGATTCAATCAACCATGCATCATGGCTTTCATGCAAGCTTGATGTTATTAAGAATAGATACCACACGTCTTCACTAGGAGTATTCATTTTTATAAACTTAGAATCATCAGAGGCTTACCCTCTTCAAGCTTTTTAGATTTTTAATATTTATTAAAATGCTCCATTTTTACAACAATTCTTATATTTTTTATTATTTTTTGTTGTAGTATTAGATTTATCTCTAAAATTTGATTGTTCATGTATTTATCTCATGGCAACAAACTCTCACAAATAAGAAATATTTTGTTTTATAATGCTCAATAGATTTACACATCAAGGTTCCTACTACATCCTCAATTTTTAATGTTTATGTAGTAATAGTTATTACCATAGCTAAATTATCTCAAGAGTCTGGTAGAAAACAAAGAAAAGTAATACACTTCTCTTCTTCAACCATTTTAACTTTGAAATAAATTAACCGAATTACCACAATATGGAAGGCGTTCAGATTTTTAGCCACATAGTCACCATCATTTAATCTCATTGAATCTAGTTTATTTCAAAGAAACAATTTTTCATTAGATATTTTTTATGATATAAAGTACCTAACTTATCCCATAGTTTCTTGGAAGTTTTCTTAGCCGACACATCAAAAAAAATTAAATTTAATAGACATAATATAATTGAACTTTTCGCCTTTTTATCAATATTTTCATTCTATTTTCATACCCACAATCTGCATTCTAGATACATCAACCCATTGATCTTTGTCCTCAATAAAATATTTCTTATTGATCTTTCATAACTCAAAAAATTGACCATTTAAGTTTTCAATCTCTATCCTTGTACTTGTAAAAAAAAGTCTTATTAATACACGAGTAAGTAAATATATTCAAATAATTAATTTTTTTAAATAAGAGTTATTAAATCAACTCACATAGATAATGCTTCTAAGAGTGGTATTAAGAGATAGGTGTGTGTGAGAATAAATATGGGGAGAGAGATTCAATGAATCCAAGATAAGAGTGAAGCCATTGATTCCTTCCAAGCATCCTTATCTAAAACTATCGTATGGTGAGATAGAAACCGGTCTATTTTTTTATTAAATACGTAGTCAATATTTATTATTTGTAGTTTGTCAAACTCAAAGTCCATAGTTTGTCTACTATTAACTATCTAAATTTATAGCGAGTCTTTGTTTATCATATGATTTTAGTTTATTTTAGGTTTTATTCCATTTATTATATTTATTTCTTAGTTGTTAGCTAAAGTTTATAGCTTTAGGGTTTTTTATGAAGATTTTATGTTAGAGTCTTATGTTAAGTTATTGTTTATTGATTTTATTTTTAATAATAGACTTTGGATAAATTATAAATTAGAGTTAAGTTTTTTAGTGTTCATAATCGGTATTTGTAGTCAAATAAAATTTTTGTATATTGTTGAAAGTGTCAAAAAAGAATTGTCTCATGGATGTATTTTTGAAAAAAAATTATGTTTAAATTATGGAGGGTTAATATAGTTGAGCCTTAAATTAAAAATTGTTAAGAAATTAGCATCAAATAGGAGGATGGAGGAAAAAGAAGGAATGAGGAATTCAAATATTTTCTCATTAGTCACTAGTGACAAGGTTGCTTGATTTGTTAGTAGCATATTTTTTCATATTTTTCCTTTTTAATGTTTCATGTTTCTGTTGTCAAGTGTTAAATAAACCCTTAAAAAACATTTAGGAAAGATACATATTCTAAAGAGGCACTTTTCGAGGACATGATAAGATTTCAAGGTAAACTTGACATGGATGGTTGTCTAGATAGTTATGAGCTTTAAGAATTTGGAGGATTTAGAATTTGAGACCCCAGGGAATGGTAATGGTCCTATAGAGTTCAACTCATAGCTATGCCTTCATGAGGTTAAAGATGCAACTTGATGGAGTAGTACTTGGTCTATGTAATGTTTTTAGAGAACAATATTTTCATGATATGTTTATCTATCGAAGTTGTTGCCAGAATCTGGATAATGCGAGTGCAATGGAGACGTGATAACACAAGTTGAAGCAAGTGCACACCACATAGATGATAAAGCAATTTGAAAATAATACAATAAGATAAATTGCACAAGACAAAATAGAGAAAACCAAAATCTGATTAACATGAGATGGACAAAGTGAGGACTACAAATAGGAGAGTACGTAACTCCTTGACAAAAGGTGGACAAGGCACCCCAAGAATAGACTGTAACTCCTCCATGAAAGGTGGTGACAAGGTGCTAAGAATAGAGAAGTAACTCCCATCAAGGGAGTTACTTATGACATTCTTATGACACCTATGACACATCTATGACACACACCTCCACATAAGCTAGCCTATCCCACAAATGTAGGAAAACTCTATGTATGCACAAGAAATATAATTTTCCTAATTAATAAATAGGGAAAAAGAAAAACCTACACTAATACCCCCCCATAAGCACAGCTTAGGTGGGTAGTGTGGAAATATAAAATGGGTCCCGACAACTAGGCCTGATGAGGTACCCATGTACAAATGCAATCTCTCATAAGATAGAGAAAAGGAGAAAACCCGTAGGAAAAAAGTCCTTCCCCAAAAGAGAGACATAAAAGAAAAGAAGAGGCTAGAAGGCCCCCTTGAAGATGATGCTAATGCAGATGTGGACCGCACCCCAATAAGAGCTCGTAGATGAATGAACTTGCTCTCAGTGAAAGGTTTGGTGAAGATGTTTGCAACCTGCTCTGAAGACTGGCAAAATATTAAGTCAATGCCCTGACTATGAATAAGCTCCCAAATGAAATGCATGTGAATCTCTATGTGCTTGGTCCACTGGTGTTGAACTGGATTCTTGCAAATCTGAATGGTACTCTGGTTGTCACAATAAATGATGGTGGGCTACCTGATAGGAATGCCAAACTCAAAAAGAATCCCTTGAAGCCAAATAACCTCAGTAGCTGCATTAACAACTCCCCTGTACTCTGCCTCTGTGGATGATATAACAATAGCATTCTACTTCTTGCCAGACCAACTGATAGGACCAGAACCTAGAGAGAAATTGTAACCAGAAGTGGACTTGCGAGTCTGTGAATTGTCAGCTCAGTCTGAATCTGTATATCCAACCAAATCAACCTCTATGCCAAATCTATAATGAATCTCATATCTATGTGAACCCTGTATGTAATGCAAGATCCTCTTAGCTACTTTCCAATGCAGCTTATGAGGTTCCTACATGAATCTGGAGACAAGTCCCACTGTATATGATATGTCAGGCTTAGTGTGAGTCAAGTAGATGAGACTACCAACAAGTTGTCAATACCGAGTGGCATCAAACAATGGTGAAGAACAATCAGCCTCTAGCTTGACTCTTGATAGAAAGGGAGTCAGAGATGGCTTGCAATTAGCCATGTGAAACTGAGCCAATAAGTCAAGAGCATACTTAGGCTGTGCAAGAGAAATCCCTGAATTAGACTGTGAGCTCTCAATGCCAAGGAAGTAGTGCAACAAACCCAAGTCTGTCATGTCAAATCTATCCTAAAGAGATGCCTTCACCATTGCAATGGCCGATGAAGAACTCTCGGTGATCAAAAAAACATCAACATATAGAACCAAAATCAAGAGCGAATCATCATGTCGTAAGAAGTAGACATTGGGATCAGAATGGCACATAGTGAAACCCATTGTGAGAAGGAAGGAATCTATCTTAGCATACCAAGCCCGAGGAGCCTGTTTGAGGCCATAGATAGATTTCTTAAGTCTGCATACTAAGGAAGAATCATAAACAAATCCTAGTGGCTGCTCCATGTAGATCTCCTCCTCTAGGTCTCTATGAAAAAAGGCACTCTTCACATCCATTTGATGCACATCCCAACCATGTGTTGTTGCAATAACCAAGGTGAGTCAGATAGAAGTCATCTTTGCAATGGGTGCAAAGGTCTTTGAGTAGTCAATGCCTGCCACCTGTGAGAAACCCTTGGTGACCAATCACGCCTTGTACTTATCAACCAATCCATCTACTGCAAACTTGGTCTGATATATCCACCTACATCGAACCATCTTTCTTCCCTTAGGAAGCGAAGTCAAATCCCAAGTGTGATTTTTGATTAAGGAAGAATATTCTTTCTCCATAGC
Organism: Torreya grandis; assembly: GCA_037957365.1. Taxonomy (NCBI): domain Eukaryota; kingdom Viridiplantae; phylum Streptophyta; class Pinopsida; order Cupressales; family Taxaceae; genus Torreya; species Torreya grandis. The sequence continues at coordinate 1,480,453 of JARHVA010004435.1, forward strand.
ACTATCCCACTCAGGTACCCTCGATGCCTTTCAAAAAGTCTGTGGATTTGAAACTGTAGCAAAGAAGGCATGTAGATCTCTCTGAAAATCCTCCCTAGTACGTCTATCATTTGCGAGATCTCCTACCCAAGTGCCAGCACTCTCAAGTGTCTGTCTGGCCCAAAGTGGCTTGGAAGTGGGCAAGTCAGGTGCTAACTCCTCATCCTTTGACTGACTAGAGGTGGATGACTTTGCATGACTGTCCTTGCTATCTGAACTTGAAGAAGAAGAAGATGTCTCTGGCTTAAAAACCTGTTGTGGCTGATCTGAATCTAATGAGAAATCATCATGAAGAAGTAGATCCAATGAGAGAGAAGAAGTGTCAAGTGTTGAGTCTCTAGGACTCTCCTAAAAATAGACACTTCTCTCGATGAAAAACTCATGAGTGACTGGATCTAGAAGGCGATATCCCTTAATACCATCCATATATCCTACAAAGATGCAAGGCTTGGATTGATGTTCCATAGCTTTGCATTTCTTCTTCAAAATGTGGGCCATGGCTGGGGATCTAAAAACCCTAAGGTGCTCAACATCATGTTTCTTTTTATGCCAAGCTTTAAAGGGTGTTATCCCTTTCAAAGCTTTGTGAGGAACCCTATTTTGAATGTAGCAAGCACAATTGATGGCTTCGGCCCAGTACTGTGGTGCTAAGGATTTGGAGTGAATCATACAACTACCCATCTCTTTCAAGAACCTATTCTTGCATTCTGTAACCCCATTCTGTGAAGGAATGTAAGTGACTGTGCGCTGCAAATCAATCCCCTTTGTGGTACAAAACTGCTCAAACCTGATGCTAACATACTCCCCTCCATTATCAGTTCAAAGAACCTTGATGGATTTCTCACTCTATTTCTCAACAAGAGCCTTGAAGTCTAGAAAATTTTCAAACACTTTAGACTTTTGTTTGAGAAAATTATCCAAGTGTACCTAGAGAAATCATCAATGAAAGTGAGGATGTACTTGGCCCTTGTGAAAGGTGGTTTGGGAAAGGGTCATGATACATCACTGTGGACTAACTCCAAAGGTTGTGAATCCCTCCAAGCTTTGCCTTTGTCAAATTTTGCTTCGGGATGCTTCCCAAGGGAGCACCCCTCACAAAGTCTTTTTGAGAATTGGACACGAGGCAAACCAATGACCATGTCATGTTTGCAAAGTTGCTCAAGGTAGCGGTAGTTAAGGTGGCCAAACCGCTCATGCCACAATTTGGTAACTCCATCTGAATGAGTCAGCAATGTTATTGGAGAAGAATCTGATGCAAAATATGAGAAGGTGTATAACCTAGCTTGGTGATCTGCCCTACCCACTACCACTGTAGTATCACTATGCAACTCTCTGATAGCCACTGAATCTGGTGAAAACTCAACTCTTATACCTCGACCAATGTGAGTGATTTGGTACACTGATAGGAGATTGGTTGAAAGAGAAGGAACACTTAGAACATTATTGAATGTTCTTTCCATTTCAACTGACCCTCTCCCTGCAACAAAAATTGATGTGTCATCACCCAAACTAATTGAAGTCATGCTACGAGGCTCTAAAGATGAAAACTCAACTAGTGAAGAGCCCATGTGGTGAGAAGCACCCGAGTCGATGACCCATGAAGATGTAGAAGTTGTTGTAGCTAAAAGGGCCTTGCCCTTTTCTTTCTCCTTACCCTTGCCTTTTGCCTTAGTAGAATCTTGGGTAGATGAATTCTACTTGATGGACTCAGGAACACCTATGTTGTTCTTCTCTAGAAGATGAGTTAGGTGATCTATTTGTTTCTTCATGCATTTGTGTTCATCATGCCCTGTCTTTTTAAAATAGGCACACTTAACCTTCTCCTTCTTAGGTTTAACATTGGAGAATGAAGACTTAGTGTTGTTTTTGGCAGGATTGGTGTTTTATTTCTTCTTCTCCTAGTCCTTGTTCTTTTTCTTCTTCTCCTTTGTTGAAGTCTTATCCTTACCATTTCTAGCTATCAAAGCTTGGGGTTGAGTAGACTTCATTGTGCCCATTTGAATTAGCTTATCTTGCTCCCTAGTCAAGTCGGCAATGAATAAATCCAAAGAAGGCATTTTTCATGTAATGCCAAAGGCACTTTTTGTGGCATGAAAAGTGGAGATAAAGACTGAATAGCTTGGACCTAAATTTGCGAGAATAGAAAGAATGAGTTGATCATCTTTCTTCTCTATCCCACATTCTTTCAATTGCAATCTAAGGGCCTTAAACTTAGTGAAGAAGTCCTGTAGGGTGTCAAAGTTGCTAAGACTTAGACTTATGAGTTCATTTTCGAGCTCATGACCTCTCATCTCATCAAGCTTCCCAAATAACTTTTCTAAGGTGTCCCATATGTCATTAGGAGTCTGGGAGGATTCAAAATGGAAGAATATTTTTGTAGACACAGACAAGCTTAGTAATCCATAGGCTTCATCACTACGGTTGTACCACTTGACTTTTTCAGCATCAGTGTTGGGTTCTACTTTAGTACCCATGGTGATCCTATACAACCCTTTGCTTCTAAAAATGATTGACATTTTAACCTTCTATTCATGATAGTTGAAGGGTGCTAGGGGTTTAAGTTGATAAAAATTTATTTTTATCTGAATTTAGGTGAAGTTGTGTTGATTGCAAGTTGTGAAATTATGCAGAAAGAAGAATAAAAGCAAAGATTTGCGAGTTGTGAAAAGCAATGACACCCCCCAAAATATTGAGCCCCCCCCCAAATATGAAAGTGCACGCTCAAAAGACGTCGAACTCAGCTGAGAATGCATTTTAGAGCAATTAGTGCAAGACTTAAGCAAACAAGACGTCAGACTCAGCCAAAAATGTGTCTCGAGAGACTCAAATTTTTGGCACTTTATAAACTCGTACTTATTTGACAAATAACAAACATATGCTGTGGATAATTGAATTAAAAACACTTTTACAAAAAATGACACCCAAATTTGAGTTACCGTTTGCAAGATATTAAAGGTTTAATTTTCTCGTAAACTAGTTTTTTTACAAAAAAACAATAAAATATTAAAAAATACCTGTTATGAGAGAGAAAGTGGCCTTCCAACCACTCATTAGATTCGACATGGAATGAGGAATCCAAAAGAGGTTTGTGTCAGGGGGAATTGGCCTCCTGTCAACTCGGGCCTCACCCTTTGTCTTCGTAGGTCGAAGATACAAGTTAAATTAAAAACCTCCAAAATTACCAAACTATCTAAAAAGCTTAATATTCAGTCAAATTGACTGATTTTTGTTTTACAAGTTAATTTTTAATTGAAAATAAAAGTTGAAGACAGAGTATAACATAATGGCAAAGTGTTTAAGGGTCCACATGGGACACCAAACAAGAAGAGGGCACCTTTTTCAAGAAATCATAGTCCAAATTTTAGCAGAAAAGACAAAACAAATGTGCAGACCTGCTAGACGGACTGTTTGAGGCGTGGCAGAATATTCTCACAAAGAACAAGGGCGATCTGCTAGTTTTAAGATAGCAAATAAAACAAGGAGTGGCGTTTCAAAAAAAATGCAGTTCTAAATTTTTTTTGAAAAAAAAACCTGCAGACTTGGATGCCGTACGGCTGAAGGCACCTTGCTGGAAGGACTGCTACTGTTGTGCCTTGCTGGAACTGACTGCTACTATTGCGCATTGTTGAAAAGGATGCTACTGCTGCGCCTTGCTAGAAAGGGAGCTCCTGAAACTACGTAGAGTTGTAGAAACTTGGAATGACCTCAATCAACCTTGGAGAGTGCTGCTCCTCCCTCTGCTGCTCCACACAACAATCGCACCCAAGAAGAGAAAAAATGAACTAGCCCCTAAAGTGAAGACAACCAAGACACCCAAAGGCCAAGGATTCCAAGATGCAAGAAATGATACTAGAAATGATATATTTTTTAAAAATTTTAGATCAGATCTAAAAAATAAAAAAACAAAGAGAACTCCACTCCTCTTGATTTCAAAATGAACTAAAAGCATAACCAGACACACGATTACCGTTCTTGCTCTGATACCATATTGGAGTTGTTGTCAGAATTTGGATAATGCGAGTGCAATGGAGACGTGATCACACAAGTTGAAGCAAGTGCACACCACATAGATGCTAAAACAATTTGAAAATAACACAATAAGATAAATTGCACAAGACAAAATGGAGAAAACCAAAATCTGATTAATATGAGATGGCCAAAGTGAGGACTACAAATAGGAGAGTATGTGAGTAACTCCTCCACAAAAGGTGGACAAGGCGCCCCAAGAATACACTGTAACTCCTCCATGAAAGGTGGTGACAAGGTGCTAAGAATAAAGAAGTAACTCCCATCAAGGAAGTTACTTATGACATTCTTATGACACCTATGACACACACCTCCACATAAGCTAGCCTATCCCACAAATGTAGGAAAACTCCATGTATGCACAAGAAATACAATTTCCTTAATTAATAAATAGGGAAAAATAAAAACCTACACTAATATTGTCTTCTCCCATGTTCACACTTGGAAGAGGGAGGATTGTTAGGAAAAGTCTTATTAGTATTCATGTATGTGAGTAAATATATTGTCATAATTAGATTAAATTAATAATACTTGTTAAATAAACTCACATAGGTAATGTTTCTAAGAGTGATATTGGGGGATAGGTATGTGTGATAGAATAAAGGTGGGGATAAATATTTAGGTAATCCAAGATAAGACTTGACTCGTAGTTTATAGGATCAAGTAATTGTATAAAAAGCTATCACTCTATTGAATAAATGATCTTGAATGAATTAGAAACGAAGATTATTGAGTCTATTATGAGTCATTATATGTGTGTTTAGTTTATGTAAATTTGAACTAAATTCTATCATTGCTTCTCATCATTTTCTTCACACAAAGATTCCCATGTATAAATCTCCCAATTTCAAAATAGTTTATCAAATATAAATGAAACTCTAACTCTTCACCAAAAAAACTAAAACCTAACTATGATACCAACTAAAGTATCATATCACCAATAATCACATACAAAATAAGTAATATTAACATAATATTTATGTTGAAATTAAATAAGATAATTAACACAAAAAATATTACACAATACATAAGATTTCATGTGAAAAATTTATATGGGAAAATCCAACACACTAAATTCATTATCTATTTTATTAGTTGTATTTTCTTGAAATATAAAAATGTACATTTTAATTAACTGCCTAAACAATTTTACAATAATATAAGTACTAGAACTATAAATCAAAAATATAACTTATAACAATTCCTTTAAAATTGTGATTTATAATATCACTCATAATATAACCATAAGTAAAAATAGTTATAAAATCATCAAAAAGCTCATTCATTTTGGAGAACAATTTATACACCGAACTACACAACATGTAAAATTTACAGCAAATATCCAACCACCCCAATGAAAAAATGGCAAACAAAACTTTAACCAAAAAAAAGAATGAAACAAAAATATAATTATAAATTATTTCTTCCATATATCAATGGCTGATGCCATGTGAATGCCATGGGTAAATTTTAGGGAACATAAAACTTGTCTTATCCCATGGAAGCATCAAACATGATGACTTCCAACTTCATCTTATAGTCTCATTTGCCAATTTCCCCAAAAGAGTAAACACATGGAGTCCTGCAAGAGTGGTTGGATTTGTGGTGGTGTAGCATACGGCCAACCTACAATAACTTGGTACTTTATTTAATGTGCTAGGCCTTGTGGCGTAGATGTAGGTGTCTTTTGACTACCTCTCTTATCCACTTTTTTTTTTACATTGAGATGAAAACATTGCTATTTGGTTCTCATTTCTAAAGTAGTTCTATTTTAAAGAGATGACGTTTTGCTTAAAATTTAATAACAAAATTTGTTATTAGTAAATGGACGGAGTTGTAATATTCTATTGTTCTCATTTCTAAAGTTCTATTTTAAAAGGAAAAAAAATTTGTTTAAAAATTAATAATAAAATTTGTCATTAAGTAAATAGATGGAGTTATTATTATTGGGTGGGTAGTAAATTTAGGTTTAATTTTTTATTTTCATAATAAAATTTATCACTAAGTAAATAGATGGAATTGTTATTTTTAGTAAGAATAGTAAATTTAAGTTTAATTTCTTGATATTATTATATTACATGTTTTTTTGGTGGTGGTGGTGGTGGTTGTTGTTGTTATTTTTGTGAGATACTCTTTTAATTTTTCATTTAATATTATTTTAAAAAATATTACTTAAATAGTTTCATTATGCAAAAGTTAAATTATGATTAAAAAAAAAGAAATGAACAAATTGAATTGAATAACTATACACAGTTTTTTTTTAATGAATTATTATGTATGCATGATAATAGTTCCTTCCCTTTCACAACTAATTTAATAATGCCATCTTGTAAAATTTTAACTAAATAAAGATATAAATACTATTACAGTTTTGTAACATGACAAAAACTAATCTAATGTTGATAAATAATGAATTAATGAATACAATGTGTTTCAACACATCTTTGCATTGTCTTAAAGTTTAAAAGGTATACGTAGTTCCTACCAAAATATACATGAAATCAAATGGTTAAAGAAAACAAAATGCATACATAATGCAGTAGACATGATGACATTCCTTCAAAGGAATTGTCTTATGCCCGTCGTTATGGAAAATATATACTAGTTTAAGCCCTTGCATGGACCCTGTTTGAGAATCATAAATGTGAAGCACCTCTAGATTGACACTCCTAATTCCTTCCTATTGAGACCTACATGCCCCAAAACTTGAGTGCATTCCATAAAAGCCGATTGTGCCCAAAGATCTTCACACCAACGACGAAAACAAAGAGAAATTTAATGAAGAAACCTAAAAAAAAAATCCATAAAAACTAAAACAGAGAGGTTCTTGTTCATGCCAAAAAACTTCTTATTCTAACAAAGAAGACCTCTTTTTCAAATCGAAAAAGTTCAAATTTTTGTTTGGAAGGATTCTTATTCATACTAGAAATTTCTTGATTTTGGCTGGCCAAAATTACATTAAAAACATTACTAAACCTCAATTAAGTTGCAACACGCATATACTACCCAAAATGGAATCCTTACCATAAATCTAACATAAATCGTTAAAGTCCACAGGGTAAGTTTAGTTAGACTAAGTACGATTAATTTTTTGAAAGATTTTGCTGTTGCTCTTTTACAATGCATGGAATGGCCATAAATATTCTTATTATGTTTCTTTAAAGCCTTTCAAGCTTCTTCCATAGTCTTATATATAAAAATAACAAACCCTCTGGATTTTCCTGACTACTATCAAACCCTCGTGATTCTTCTTCTATGTCAACATATTTGGAAAAGAAAAACTGAGATTTCAGGCATATTGACAGGGACGTTACATAAATAATACACTCGGTGAGGTCATTAACCAGATGTTGCAAGCCATTTGGGAGGCGGTCATTTGACTGTTGATCTCTGCGCGGCATCTTCGCATTCCAAGAAGACAGACGAAGATTTTTCAGTGGCCCGGATCTTTGTCAGCGAGTTTTCCTATGGACACAGAACAATCCGATGGCCCTCAACACCAACATATTTCAAAGTCCATCTTATCTCTCTCTCTGGGCTGCTATCACAACTTTATTGAATTTAGAAATGCTTCTATGTAATATCAATTACAAATACGTAAAAACTGATTGGAACCATCCATCCAAAATCAAGGAGTCGTACGATCCAAAGGACACGCCACAAAAGCATAAGCTGCTCCTGTCCACATCCCGACACCAAAGCATAAGCTGCCATGCATTTTGACTTGCTTCCATTTATGGTTCGCTGAACAATTTCAATGCCACTGATATATCTTTTATATTTTACATCCCTAAATTGAAATCAATGGTATGGTTGCACGTTAATCATTATGTGAGGAGGTAAGGTTAGATTAAACTGGAAGTTTTCTGATCGACATTTATGATAGAAAATTTAATATAGAAGATGGATTAGAAATTTTAAAAAATTAAGACAGTTTTTGTGTTTAAGTGGTTATGTGAGTGTAGAATTTTTGATCTCATTAAATTTTTGGTCTTTAATGAATATCATTAAAATCTTTTATTTCATTTCATTTTTAAAAATGTTGAAAAATTTTCCTAAATTTTTTATGTATATGAAAATGAGATAAAAATAACATCAATTTAAAATTATAAAAGCAATATTTAATTATAATTAATCAATATTATTTAAATTAAAATATTAGGCCTTTTCTAATTAAAAACACTTCCAACATTATATATATATGATTTTTAAATAATAAATTTTCTCTTACAAAAGAAATACATTTTTTTTTAATTATCAAACTTAAAAGTAAAAAAATAAAACATATTTTTTATATATTTCTTTTACCATATTTTTAAATAACAAAATAGTTTTTTCCCTTTTTAATCCAATGTCACACCTCTACATAAATCTCTTACACTTAAATATGTTTCCTAAAAGAACTCACTCACATTAGACTTGATGAGTTTTTAAAATCCACTCACCTATATTCTCCAAAGATCTTCAAAGGTAAATAGTCAAGCCTTTCAACAATTGACATAAAACCAAAACCTATACATTATTAAAAGTCTCCTCCATGCACATTAATTATGCATCTTAGGCTCTCCCCTTGCAGCATATAATCAAATGCTTTGTTGATCTCAGCAAAAGAGACTTCATGTGTAATGAATTTTTCCAAATCAATTTCCTGCATCACAAATGATATTTATATTAATTTAGAAATAATTAAAAAAATATTTATAATTTCTTTAACATAATTTTTTAAATTCATATCAAAATAATTATATTTATTTTACCTTATTCATATATTTCTCCACTAGATTTGGGAGATCTGATTTGACCTTATAATTTCCAAAAAATGTTCCTTTCAATGTTCTCTCACACAAAAAATTGAAAGGATTAGTGGAGAAATTTGCATTTGAATGAGGCACTCCTACCAAAACAGCGACACCCCAACCCTTCAAATCAAAACAAATATTAATTCAAATTAGATAATATAATTTCCTTTTTTTAAATGAAAACATTATTATATTAAACTTAATAAAAGACCTTTTTCTCTTTAATACAAATATTACTATAATAGATTTAATAAATAAGGTACTCTCTTCTTTTAATAAATATGTTATCATAATTAAACATAATTAATAAATGAGAATTTATTTTAATAAAAAAATATTATAATTAAATTTAATGAATCAAATTTTTAGATGGAAAATAGCAAAACACTCAAACTCCACTACTAAACCTCACTTTTACACTCAATTTTTAAAGTTCAAATTACCAAAAACTTTATTTATGACTTTAAAATAGCTTAAATATATCAGACCACCTCATTAGATATAAAAGATACATACCTTAACCTTGCAAGCTTTGAATTTATATACACTTAAATAATTAAAATTAATTGTAAATTAAAAAATATAAAAATAAAATTGAACAATGAACAGACAAAGGATATACATCATGACAAGATTCGAATGCCTGAATCATCGCATTAACACTCCCCGTGCACTCAATACTGTAGTCTACTCCTCCTCCAGTTTTTTCTGCAATTACCTGTAAAATCAAAACAAGTTCATGAATATTCTTATATTTAAATATAAACAAAAAGATAATCCATATATCTCTATAAAATAGGAGTGGATTATGCTGTATGTTATCAAAATAGCATGAAGTACCTGCTGAACTGGTTTCTGGTGGTCTTGTGGATTTATATATTCAGTTACTCCAAATTCTTTCGCTGAAAACCAAAAGTAAACAAAAATTTTACAAGAAGACCCCATTTACAAGAAAAGAATTAGTGAGATTTTAAATATCTGACAAAAACAGTTTTAAGCAGTTAACTTCGGAAGATCCTGGAAATATAATCTAAAAAAGGTAAAAGTTGTTGATCAACCGGTGCATCAAAGTAATCCCTTAACACCTTTTTCAAATCTTCGAGGATTTAAATCGATGCCTATAATTCGTGAAGCTTCAGCAATTCTTGCTCCTTCAGCAGCCTGAAGAAAATTCAAAATATCATTCAAAATGTAGTGGAAATCACAGATTAATGAATGTTATTCTTACCGCAAGCCCAATTGTTCCCAAACCGAATATTGCTACAGTAGACCCCTTCTTGGGTTTGGCCACATTTAAGGTAGCGCCCATCCCTGATTCCACACAAAGTAGATAGAATTGTCAAATTTCTGCAGGGTGCTTTTCTCCAGAAGTAGAAACCCTCTGGGTGGATTATTTTCAACAATTAGAAATATTGAACATTACCTACCTGTGGAGACACCGCAACTTAGAATACAGGTTTTGTCGAGAGGAGCGGCGGGATTTATTTTGGCAACACAGCCAGCATGTGCAACAGTGTATTCACTGAATGTGGATGTCCCCCCGAAGTGATAAATAGGTTGTTCCCCAATGGAGAACCTCGACTTGCCATCATTAATCATAACCCCTCTGTCTGTGTTAACCCTTAGCAAATCACACATATTACTCTCTTCTGATTTGCAGTGTCTGCATTCTCCGCACTCCCCTGTAAACACAGGAAGTACATGGTCGCCCTCCTTCAGATCGGTTACGCCCTCTCCCACGCTTTCTACAACTCTGCCGTTCACAAATGAAAACAAAGTAAGGCATCGGCACACTTAGCGAATACAGGGCACGCCCAGAGTAAAAACAATCTTTTTCGCTGGACGCAACTGGCCCAATTCCATCCTATGTACCATGGTTTTCAATCTTAACTGACAGATTTCATCCAAAAAATCACAAAATTTAATGAAGTCGGCGGTCAGATGCGCTACTCTATTCAATTTAGGACGCATGACAGAAGGGTAAGGCACCCTACCCTGCTGCTTCATGTCCAAAGATGCGGGGAAAAACAGGAGTTGTGGCCTGCAACAGATCAGGAGAAGCATTTTAATCTAGATTAAGAAATGTTCAGTTTCTCTATTATTATTTGGATGACGGCTGACCTTTGCTTGCCAGAAAAGAATGTCTGAGCGGCATAAGGAAGTGTAATGGATTTTGATCCTGACTTCCATGGCCTGTGGAGGGGCGACTTGCACTTGTTCAATCTTAAGGGGCTCCCCTGCCGCCCATGCCACTGCCGCTGCTCACAAAACCAAATTGCTTTGCTTTAAACAGATAAACCTTTCAAACATTATTAGCATCCTCCATTGAAATAAAAATTGACATGATGGAATCCTGTATGTTGTGCTAATGGAAAAATTCAAGAGGGTAGTAAAGGTCAAAACTCACCTTTGCATGTGATGGCCTGACCTGCCGTTGCACTTGATAGATCTCTTTTGTTTTTCAAAACACAAATCCAATGATTATGAATTTGGGAGAAACGGGTCTTCCTTATGAAGCCATTGCTGTGCAGGTGGGTGCCCAACATTAAAGCAAAACCATTAATTACCTGCCAAGTTGCCATTGTTATTCGTATGCAAATCTGAAAGTACCTGAAATTATGAACAATTTTTTTTTCAATTTTGGAGCTCTTTGGTGGTTGGAACCTTTGTTCGGTCGGTTTTGTCAACAGTGTTCAGTACCGAGGTTGAAGTTTAGAATTGTGTGATCAATGATTATCCAATATTTTTTTGATTAAAATAATATTCAAGTTATATTAATAAATTAATAATATATAAATTAATTATATATAAAAGTGAGAGGAAAAAGTCATACTCTAAAAGTTATATTGGTGGGGTCTAGAGTTCATATCAACTTAATAATTTTTAAAAAACTTTTCAACCAAAAAGATGATTAAGCTAAAGAGCTATAAAACATAGCTACATAAAACAATTCTCAATAAATAGTATAAGGAAAAATAAATGAATTAGGAGGGGGTAGGGGACTGTCAAATTTATCATCCCATCCTTCCCAACCACAAGTCGTCGAAGGGTCTATAACATCATGTACAAAACTCTAATTGTCTTCTTTCTTTCTAATATCTTTATCTTCAAAATTAGTCGATTTGGTAGGAGAAATAATAAAAGTCAAGTGAGGAAATTTCCCTTGTCGTGGTACAAACCGCCCATAGTGGGCGACACCACCCCTATACTAACCCCACTAGTATCTTTGTTGTTGCCATCCCAACCATTACCACTTGCACCTCCATGGCCACAAGTTTGAGGTCGCAAAGATAGAAAAATATCCAAGTAAAATCACTATGGTAACTGTAATGTGACCGAGTCCTACCTTAAAACCTATGCCTATGTTTTGATGGGGGCAACTGACCATTGGGTCCAGTCTAGAGGGACTCTACTAACTGCAAAAAGGGCATTGCCCCAATGATCATGGGTAAGCTCCAAACATAGTTTCTTAGCTTGAATTTGAATATGTAACATATTATTAGATAACACATTAATCTTGTTAGCAACATTAAAAAAATGATAGTACATAAATTTATCGAAAGTGGCATCATTTCTACAATTTCATTATTGAAAGAGAATTTCAACTCGAAAAATATGCCAATTTTTTATTTATTTATTATTATATTAAATAAATATGTGACACCAATATAACAATAAAATTAAACATATCAAAATTTATTTATAACCCAATAAATTTAATATTATAAATTTATTATATTGATCCAATATTTATCATATGAAATGTAATAAAAATAAATGAAATAAATTTGAAAATCAATATAATTTTAAAAGAATAAATCTATTCTAATATAAATTATTAGAATGTAATATTTTAAAAATAAATTATAAAATCAGAATAACTTTATTTTAAATATTCATCTTAAATTTATTTGAATATTACAAAAATTTTAATTTCGGTTTGATAAATTTTAAATATTAAATCATAATTATAATAAGTTATCCTCGACATATAATCATAGCCTATGATATATGCTAATGATTAGCTATGTTAATAATTTAATAACTAATAAAGTGTGAATGTGGCCTTAATTGATACCAGTTACTATACCTTTTATGGCCTAATCCGATATCATGGATAAAGTCAAAGATAAATACATAGATTATAATATCGGATAGGTGTCGCATTCCATCATAGATAGAGTTATAAAAAAACAAGCCTGCTAAAAATAGACTTAAGTTATGATTTAGACATGCGTCTATACCCAGAACAACTATAGTGCTAATATGGCACTGCCTAAATATGGAACTTGTATACTTATGATAGTTTCTTGAGTTTTAGTCATAAATAGAGTTATAAATCAAGTGGGCTTTGTATTTATAATTAAAACTATGATTGGAGTGAATAATGCTACTAGTGAAACCATCAAAATAATTAGAGGTATTGAATGTGTTGTGGTCCCTTTCTAAGTTTTCACTAGTAGCATTATTCAGTTATCTATATAATGAAATAATTGCAAAGAAATATTTCAGCTGGGGATATGCACAGGTCACTGGAAGCCAGGTGATTCAGGTAACACAGGTGATTTTGCCGCGGAAAAATATTTCTTCATACCCGCCGCTCTGTTTATATCTTGGTTAGTTTTAAGCTACAACGTTTCACTTTTTTTTTTTTATAAAATTATGAATTAATACAATTGCAGGATGGGATGGACGAACAAATAGTATATTTGTACAATTACAATGAAGGGCGGATGAACACCAGAAGATGAAAAGTGTCATAATTAAGAGACACAGAAGGAGAGAGGAAGAAACATATACCTTTTTTTTAAGCGGTTTCTTTTGATCGTTAGATCAATTTTTTTTTAAAAAAAAAAATTAATTAATTAATTAATTAATTTATTTATTTTTTGCTGCTCTCTATTTATTCTTTTACTCTATGAAGCACATTAGTTTTTTTGTTTTTAATTTTTATAATATATTAATATTTTATATATTTTTAAAAATATTATGTTGGTTCTTTTTTATTTTATAATTTTTTATATTATTTTTTTTTAAAAAGTAGACGTGGACCATTTTTCTTTATAGAGGGACGATATCAGGTTCTCTCTTTTCCAGTTTTTATTGTAAAATACTTCTCAACGTAATTACATGAACAATTAATGTTTGATTTATTTATAAATATCTATGGTAATTTCTTAAATAAATTAATTTTATATTGAGTTGTTAATAAAAATTATATATTTTTCTTAGTTTTGAATTTAGATATTAATTTGGTTATATTATATAAAATAAAATAATTTATTTTCTGTATGATTAGTTAGAAATCTAAGATAAGATTAATTTTTTAAGTAATAAAATATTTATCGATTAAAAATTAGAGAAAAAATAAATAATTTTTATTGGTCTCAAAAAGTAATTAAAGTCATCAATATTCTTTTAATTTTTGATTAAATTTTAATTTTTCAACCAATATAAATTTATTGTTGGTTGTGTATTGAAATATATTTAATTTTTCAATACTTTGTGCATTTATTAATAATAATTATGAAAAAGACTATTTATCTATATTTTTATTGGTTAAAATTGTATACATATTATTAAGAGGCAATTTGTTGATGTCTTCATATAGTATTTTGGGCTCCCAAAACTATATGTTTGTCGATCCCTATCTATCATATAATTCAAACATTCAAATTAAAATATTTTTTAATTGTACATTGACTTTGATCAGATAAACCCTCTTCTTGATTTTTATAACTAATCTATATAAAACAAAAGACAATTTATTTTGACAATATCCAAACATATCCAACCTATATAAAAACAAATTATATATCAAAACGTCAACATATGTCTCTACACAATTTAAAAATAATAATTTATTTTGACAAAATCTAAACATATCCAATATATCCAACCCATATAAAAACAATTGTATACTAAACATATATCTCCACACAGTCTTAAAAAAGATAATTTATTTTGACAAGGTCTAAAATCCAACTCACGTGACAACGATTTGTGTCGGAGGGTCATCATATATCTCCGCAAGTGGTCTTAAACTTGGACTTTCAAGATTCTTTTAATTTTGTACTTATTATACAAGTCGACTTACCGAAAACACTGTTTAAACATTATTTATAAAGAATATTGATCGAAATATGTTTGCGCCTAACATCATCATGATAAGGGGATAAAATATTATTGATAACCGACATCAATCATGAGAGCCACCAGACTCAAATCGCACGCGCTGGTTGTGCTTGCGTTTTATATTCTCCATCGGAAACATGAACAAAACCAAATAGTAGATCTCTTATATCAGCGCATGTAAGCCCTAAACTACCCACCAGTGGCACAGGTAAACATTAACTGGACATTCCGCCTCGCCAGCTCAACATTTTTGGTCTGCAATAATCATTCACGAGTAGGAAATATATTTTAATCTAGATTATAGAAGCGGCTTCTACTTTTTTGGGTAATGGAATGCAGGCTATTCTTCTCATATGGAATGATAGGAGCTTCACACAGGAAATCCGAGGTTCAGTGAAGGAGAAGGAAATTAGCAGACAAGACACTATGGACGGCAACAGTAAGATGACCTAAATCTAAACTACGCGCACTTTGAGAAACCAACTACAGTTTTTTCCCACATAGATGCTGTTATTAGTCCCAAAACTGAGCTATTCACAACTGCACCAGCTCTAGCTACAGCAGGCATGAAGGCTATTTCTAAGGCAGGCCTGGAGGCTTTACAAATGGATTATTATGAGATTAACGAAGCATTCTCTGTAAGTTTAATTGCTAGACATGTATTGTTTGCTACAACGTTCCGGTGAAAACCTTGGTGAATATTGGCGTCAAGAAATTTAATATTTGATATTTGATGAATTTCTCTGTAAATGTCTTTAATTATCTATTTTGTCAGTTTAAACCTAAGATGTTAGGTGTAAGATGAACACCCTTCTATTCACCCAAATTTTCTGCATTCACATCAATTAACTGGGTTTTAAAGCTTGAAATGTTATCATGTCTTGTTTGCATTTGCTTTACTGTTACAGTGGGCACAACTGCACTGAAGAGAGAGTTAGATCCATGTCGAAAATTTATGTTCAAATTTTGTGTGATGAATTAGCTTGCTTTGGTTAGCAAATTTTCGTTTTGTTTGTGAACTTCATGTTGAATCTAGTAAATGGAATTTGTGCAGGCAAAAGCCATTAAATCCGAGGATGCTTCCAGTCAAAAGATAGGTATGTTGGTGCTTTTAGTGTACTTTTGTTCATGGATTTCTTTATCACTAACGGATACATGTTTTGATATTTGTTTTGAAACCAACAAAATATGGTTTTCTTCAATTGTACTGCTGAAGCCATGGATAATAACTTAATATGGTAAGAAAATTATAGGTCATTGTTCTAATGGCAGACTCCCACGGTATACACGAGCATTATGTAGCAATGAGTGCCAATACCAATACTAATGTTGTTCTTGTTGTTTAAAGTTCTAGAGTTGGATGGTAGGTCTTATTATGTAGGGTTTGAAGTTTTGTAAGACTCTGATGGTAGTTATTATAATGATTTTCATTTTGTATTGAAGTTTTCTTTAATGTATAATCATTTGGAAGCAATGGGTATTAACATTAAAACCATATAGTTGTGTTGGTGGTTGTTTAAGGCTGAGGAGGCTGAAATGATAGTTTAGTCTGATGTTTTTGTATCTAAGTTGGGATTTTTGCTAGTTCTTCAATGCTTTTGGGCCTGCCTATGATTTTTCATTGGGATGATGGGTTTACCATTGTTAGAATTCAATGCAAATCTTAGTGACAAAGAATGTTTTGAGAAATTGGAATAAATCAGACACGAACCTATGTCGGTGGAGTGGGGTATCTTGCAACTGCTTCAACAAAAGAGTTAGTGCATTGTATATGCTGATCCCCAATTTTCTTCAAACACGCATTTTTATTTACAGTCCTAAAATCCCAAAAAGAGAAGCATTTATATTTATTGTTACAAAATCACACAAACAAGATATTTTTTTACAAGTTGTTGCCACTGTTAAGTGATTTTTCATTGGGATGACAGGTTTAGCATTGCTAGAATTCAGTGCAAATCTCAACGACACAAAGAATGTTTTGAGCAATTAAAATGAATGAAACACAAGCCTATGTGGCTGGAGTGGGGTATCTTGAAACTGCTTTAGCAAAATAGTTATTGCCTTGTTTTTGTTGATCCTCCCTTTTCTTCAAACACACATTTTTATTTACAGTCTTAAAATCCCAAAAAGATAAGGATTTATATTTATTGTTACAAAATCACACAAATTGACTAGAAATAAGATATTGTTTTTTGTAAGTTGTTGCCACATTTATGCTCTATTAATGGATCTCTATCTTTTGTTGGGTCACCAGAAACCTGCCTTATCTTCTTCTTGGTTGAACCATATCTCCTAGCATTGGCAAATTGAAGAAGCTGCACAAATTTTATGTCTGATTCCTGCCTCTACATTTGGATGTCCTAAGTTTTTTTTTGCACATTCAAGGCTTCCTTTTATATTATGTTCTAATGACGAATGCTATTTTGGGCTTGTAGAGGTCTTCATGAAAATAGGTTGCATGGATTCTTCCTTTCAAAGATCAGCAATTGCAGAGAGTTGAGAACATTTTGAGTGAACTCCCTATTTTCCATTCTCTTTTTTAATAATTATACCCTTAAATACTCAAAAATAAAATCCTATTAGAATTTGGGTTTAATTTTATGCTTTCTTTTTTTATTGGAAATAAAAAAGTAAATTTTAAGTTGCTCATTATCCCAGTCACGATGTTTTAATTATCATGAACTACACACTTTTTTAGGGTTGAATCATGGTCACAGGCATGCAAAACCTTCATTCTTATCTTAGTCCTGAGTTAAAACTAAGTTAAATCTGTAAAAATGTTATTATTATTTTTATTACATTATGGATGAAATTCAAAATTATGTGAAAGATTTCATCCATTAATCATTTAGGTATTGTGATAGGCAGGCGCTGCCTTTACCCTGAACTGTCATATGTTTTAAATTAAAAAATGTTTTATGTCTATCAAAACATATTTAATGTTTCTGAGTTCTATAGCTTCGAAATAGGATCCATGCATGTTATTCTAATTGCATGTTCAGAATATATTAGTCTATGCCCATATTTATCTCCCATGAACCTGACCCATCTCATGATATTGTAAGTTGAAAATTATAATATCATCATTGGGAGCATGACTTGAATTACTGGAACTTAAGTGTGTCATTTTTGAAAGGATATCTCAAGAAATACATTGAAAGCAACAATTTCTCTCTATTGGAAAGCTAGGCATGCTAAGATTCTTGTCAGTAGGATTCTCATCTTTTATTTTATCTTTTCACATTGAGAAATTTTTATTTATAACCAAGTTTTGGAAATAGTTTGAAATATAAGAACAATGGGCTACAAATTTTAATGAGCTAAGAACATTTATAATAAAATCAATGTGATTTGTGAACCTCTTTATTATATAATAAAATGAATGCAAGTATTTAGAAAATAGAATTAGAATGGATATTTTTCAAATTTATATGAGTATTAGGAAGTTCCAACACCATATAACATGCTTTGTTGTTGTGGGTTCTTATATTTTAGAAATCAATCCACAAAATTTTTTGCAAAGGAGATCCCTGAAATTGAAGTGATGGAAGGTTTTACTAATATGTTGTAAGTTCTTTCATCATGCATGTAGAAATTATCATGTAGACCTTGAAGTATTTGTTGCTCTTGTTTGTTTCCATGGTTTTCCCTCTCATGGGCCCTTGCATTGTAATGTTTATTTCCAACTTGCATGGAGGATAATAGATTATGAATAAAATATACTCTAATAAAATATAATCTAATAAAATATCAAAAACATTCAATGTTTTAAAATACTTATGGAATGATTTTTTATTTTTTATTTTTTTTGGCACACACCAAGGCATCCTATTTACATTGATATATTTAGATTTAGAGGCAAGCTAAAATTATGCAATTTAGTTTGGAATGACATGCTCGACTTCCCAACTATGATCCCTGAATTTGGTAGTGGTGTTGTTGATGATGGTTGTGGTGGTGCTAGTGTTAAACAAGGCATATCCTCAAAATCATATTCTTAGTCCATATTCTATGCATTTTTGTTATTTTATGCAATCTGAAATGCTTTCTATCCATACTAAATACATTCATGAAAGGAATATGTCAGGGAGGAAAGTGTTTGAAAAAGGTAGTAAGGCTACTAGTATACCTTAAGGTTTCTTTTGAGGAACATCATTGATTAAGTAGGGTCTATAAGGACATTGGCATGGTACTTGAATGGGTTGCTTATTGGAGCAATGGTTGAAATGGGTGTGATTATCACTATGATATTATTTTCTTGTGGGTTTGATTTTTATCAAAAAAAAGAAGAGGAATCAACAAGGAATACACCAAGATAAATTAGCTACTCAAGCCCAAACTAGATACAAACTTTCAAACTTGGAACTTAAATAACTTAACAACTCGAGATTGTTCACATGCTCTATATGTCTTCACTATTTCCTTTATCTTTAGTATTTACTCACATCCACATTTTCTATGGACAAAAAATCCTTTTAGAAATATTGTTGATATTTTTGTCAAGGTCAACTTTTACCTAATTCTTCACTCGATCCATGAATGATTACTAGAGTGTCTTTTACTTTTTCAGATTCTTGATCTTGGAGATTGAAAAAGTTCTACAAATATTTTTCTTGAGGTTATATTGGCTTATGTTGGAGATATAAAGATTTCTACATTCCATGGAGATTTACCATATACATCCTGAGCAATTATTAAAATGGTTAAGATTCGTGCCATGACTAATATCATTGGTTCTAGAGGATTTGAGACTGTATAAAATGGTGATGGGTGAGAACAATGCATTTGTTGTAAATAAAATTGAGAATTGTGGTGTAGCATCCAATCACTAATTTGAAAGTAAACTATAGATTTTGGGAAACATTAAACACATAAACCTTGTTAATTTGTAAGTTTATTATATATTTCCATCACTTAAACCAACGATCTATGGTTACTTTCTTTTGGGAAGCTTAGATGAGGAATTAAATTAGTGTTTTTATTTTTCCCTCATCCTTAACCTCTCTTTTTAAATCACTAGAATCAATAATTTTAAGCTATAGCTTTTAAGAAGAGGATTTTTTGGACCAAATTACAATCAGCATACACCATCTCTAAATTGAAACACTCAATTGAAGAAAGCCTTTGGAGCAGGTTGAGGACTAACTTATTTTCACCAAGACTACTATCCTTAAATTGTTCATATAGATATAAAGGAAACAACATATTTATTGATGATATGTTGGAGAAACATGCATTAGACTTTGGGCTTACAAAAGTCTTGGAAGATGAGGTTTAATATCACTTCCCATCTTTGCCTTACCGCTACCTACTTTCTTACTATTTGTAATCCAGGAGAATGGAGACATAAAAAAATAATTTTCCCATTAGAAGTACATTTTAAAGGTACTAAAGCTAATGTCACTACCTATTTTCCTTTGTACAAACAATTATATTTAGTTTTCGATGTTTTGTGACAACATAACTTCTTGAACAAAGAACAATGCTAAAATGAATTAAATGCTTTAGACCCAAAACTTATATTTTGTTCACTTTTCATGGTTAAGAATTCTTTTGGGAAAAAACACATCCAATTATGCTTTCCTTAATAACTCAAATTATAAAAAAATTAATTTTGTCCTTAACTTACAGGAACTTGGTGCATGGCACCTTTATTTCTAATATTTTAGAAAAATGCATGGAAATAAATGTATTGTCTCTTTAATTGGATGTCTTTTGCATCTATATGGTCTCCTTGTTGTATCATTGTCATCATCTCAGATTAGATTTCATCTTGTTCCTGATCATATTGTAATACGGTTGTAAGAGACCATGAAAATGTTCGTAGGATTGACTCAACTCAATACAGGGGCCAAAATTCTAGTAATAGGCCTAGGAAATATGGTTGTCAATCGAAATGACATTAAGATTTTGTTCACTACTACTCTGGAGATGCTAATTTTATTAATATTTAGGATTAGGTATGTGAAATTATTCAATATTAAGGTAATACTAACTATTGTTATCACCTAATTTTATAGTTGGGTGGGTTATAGACAATTTGAACACTAAGCTTTACGAATCAAATCCTAACATAGGGCAAGCTCTGAATGCCACTTTTCAAATTTATCTTTACAAAGGAAAAAGATGATTCTATATTATCACTAAACTATGGACTAGAGATTAGTGTCTAAACAAATTATTCCCACTTCATCAATTATCATATTGAACTTCTTTTCAACAAGTGGCTTTTTTTTTTCCATTTTTCTCAAGTAATGCTAATGGTAGAATGGTTAAAAAAAAAAACTTAGGAAAAAATGAAATTTATTTTTTATTAAGGCATTTTGAGATGATGGAAAAAAACATTTTTGATTTTGGAGTGTTTTTGTCTATTGAATCAAAGTTTGTTTCAAACAATTGTTATCTTTATTATTTTTGGAAGATTTAATATCTATATATATATCTATATATATATATATATATATAAACTTGATATTTTATAAAATTAAGTATAAATTTAATTGCGCAAAGCACCATGTTCTTATGGGTGGGGTTTTAACACATAGTGTAGATACAAGTATTGTGGTAGACACATGCACAAAGTATAAGTTGAATTTTCATGGTGGGATGATTGTATTTGTAGATGTTTTTGTTGTAAAATACAATCAATATTTTTTGGTAGGTTGTATTAGATGCAAGTTAAATTTTTTGGCAAGCCATCAAAAACTATAAATTATTATATAGATATATATTATGTATATAATTAAAATGTAAGGTCTTATACTTAAATAATTATGATCTCATGTTTAAATATTTTTACATTTTAGATTTGTGAAATACACCATCAAGATCCATGTGCTTGCGAGTCTTGATACCCCTTTTATTAATGCATAATAGAGTCAATGTAAAAATCATAGGGTTGTTTCCACCACACATAATCATTAACACTTCTACTATGACCATTGACCAAGCCAACATACCTTTTAAATGTACCCAATCACTACATAAGTCTTGCTCACATTAAAATTTAAGTTGGCCAACACTTGTACAGTTTCTAAAAGAATGTCATATTTTTTAGCTCTGTCCACTTAAAAATTTAAATAAAAAATCAATAAACACTTTTTAAAATCAATATCAAGTCCAAATTTTTGGAAAAAACAAAGGTATAGTTGGGCCTGAATGTCTACAAAACCCAATAATTTAGATCTAGCATTATGTCCACTATAAGAGTGATAATAATAACATACACAACCAAAAATTTACCTTGAAATATTTATTTTATTTTCATTTGCACAAATTTTGTGGTTAATATGCATAAATGCTAACCTAGCTTATAAAAATGGCTACATTGCTTTTCTTTTGCTTTACAAACCCATTATAAACATGGCCACATTTGTTTCCTTTGATTTAAAGACCCTCTAATCATGGACATGGTATCTAAGTGATCACTTACACTTCTTCACTTCCTTTATCCTCTTTTTAGTTTTTCCTCATCTTCCTTTCATCTATATTTTAACACCTCTTAGCTTATAGGCTAATACAAGGTTTATCTTTGCCATTTCATATTTCATATTCTTAGCTTGTTAAAATTTTTTACTGTGTGAATATATCATAAAACACATCATTATTAACTTCTTACAATAATAACAACACCATGTTATACAAGTTAAAAAATCATCTTTCCAAACAAAAAGTATTGCATTAAATAAAGCCATTGTACTATCTTTTATATTATTATTTTTATTAGAAGGTATTAAAGCCACATCATGCCACTTATTTTTCTTATCTTTTGGAATACATATCTTTGTAAATCCTTCACATTTGAAAGATAACCTCATTGCATATAAACTAATAGTTTCCATAAAGGTGCAAGTTATGTTATAAGGGATATAATTTTTTATGTTGGTAAAGTAGATTCTTATAAAATGAAAGAGTGTGAATTTACAGTATTGTCTCACTCAAAACCTATGAATACTAACCTCATGTCACCTTTTGAGTATGAAGCATTAAGAAAAAATAATTTCATATTAATTTTAATAATGTTTTTGAATCATTTGCCTAACCAATAGTCCCTTAGATTTTATGTTTTTTTCTAGCAAGGATAAATATGATGTTTATGAAGACCAGATCTAATTATGGTTACCTATTCTTCTTAGGGTTCGATTATGGTATTTCTACATGTTTTTATCTTTAACATAATTTATCTATAGGTAAATATATTGGCAACATGGGAAAACAAAAGACACTTGATAAACTCTAGAAACTTAAGTCTTATCTCTCTATGTTAGTTGCATTACAATGTTGACTCGAGCATCACATGTGAAATGGATCCCTGTTGCAATAAATTAAGCTCTCATGACATCCTCATCCACACTTGATAATTAAAAAATGATGAATCAAATATGTTTCCACCATGCAAGTTGTGGACCTCTTTGCAATACTTTCAAGATATGTAATTCTAATAGATGCCTTGAATTCAGTTATAATGTATGATATGGGCCCTTTGATGTATGATATCACATGAAATACCTTGTCATTTCCCCCACCATCATCCTCTAGCTCATCTTGAAATAAAATTTATGGAGATATTAAACCTTCCAAAAATAATAAATTTAATGATTGCTTGAAACAATGTGGCCTTGAATTGTTTTTGGAAGCTTTTGGAGTTGTTTTAGTCTATTAAATCTAAACTTGTATTATAAACATAGACACATTATTTTTCATTTGATTTATAGACCCTCTAAACATAGACATGGTCTCAAAATGATCGCTCACACTTTTCCACGTCCACTATCCTCTTTCCAATTTCCCCTCTTCTTCCTTCCAACTGTATTTTCACACCACTTAACTTATAGTTTAATACAAGATTTATCTTTGCCATTTTCCATTTCATATTCTTAGCTTGTGAAAATTGTTTAATGTGTGAATATCTCAAAAACTACATCATTATCAACTTCTTAAAATAATGACAATACCATATTTTACATGTTCAAACATCATCTTTCCAAACCAAAATTGTTGAAAAAAATGAAGCCACTCTACTATCTTTTATATTATTCTTTTCAGCTACAAGTACTAAAATTACATAATGACAATTATATTTTTTGTGTCTTGGAATACATATCCTTGGAAATCCATCTCATTTGAAATATAATCTCATTTCATCTAAACTAATAGTTTCCCCAAAGGTTAAAGTTATGTTAGAAGGGATGCAATTTTTTATTTTGATATCGTATAGTTTTCTAAAATGAAAGTGTTTGAATTGATAGTGTTCTTTCATTAGAAACCTATGACCACTAATAATGTCTCACCTTTTGAGTAAAAAGCATTAAGAAAAAATAATTTCATATTAATTTAATAAAGATTCGAAAACATCATTTTATTGACCAATGTTCCCTTAGATTTTATGTCTTTTTTTAGCAAGCATAAATAAGATGTTTATGAAGACTAGATCCAAGTGTGGCCACAATTTCTTATTGAGGATTGAATATGGTGTTTCTATATGTTTTTATCCTTGACATAATTTATGTATGGGTAAATATATTTGCAAGATGGATAAACAAAAGATACTTGATAGACTCTGGGACCTTAAGTCTTGTCTCTCTGTGTTAGTGGCATTGCAACACTGACTCAAGCATCATATGGGACATGGAGCCCTAACACAATACAATAATCTCTCATGATATCCCTATCCACAATTGGGAATAAAAAAAGATCAATCAAATATGTTTTACCATGCAAGTTGTGGACCCCTTTGCAATGCTTGTAAGTTATGTAAATCTAATAGATGCCTCAAATTTAGTTATAATGTATGATATGGGAATTTTGATATATGATATCACATAAAATAAATTTACATTTCCCACACCACCATCGTCCATCTCATCTTGAAATATTTCACCACTTACATATTTTGTCTAGCCTTGCCTTTCTCAATACTTCACCATTGCTCAAGCTCACCATATAATGAAACATTTCCTTTTCATACAATACATGATCAAATCATATTAAAGAACACAAAATCTCATTTAATACCATCAACTTCAACAAAAATATAAAATTATTATAACTCAACACTTTATACATAAACAATTATACGAAATCAATAATCATAACCATTAAATAAAAAACAACTACCAATTTACAATCTTTAATTTTAAAAAACTACTCTTTAAAAAAACAAAAATATTCATCCCTTTTAACATAATTTACACTTTTAAAACAATTACTAATTATATTAAAGAAGCAGAGGTCATTTTATTCCTGCAATATTAAAAAGGGAGGCACTAATGTACTCTCCCTTGATGACATCATTCAAGTTTTCCAATATTATATCTCCCAATACCCCAACTTGTTTTCCATACATAATTTACGGACTCAAATCTAATCAAATCAAATCTAAGGTGATAATTCCACGAGTGTCTTACACATTCGTTACAATAAAGTAGAATTTTATTTATGCACTTCAAAGAAAAGAACATTAAAAAAAAATCAATGTCACTTTAAAATGATTAAGTAATTAGAATATTTTAATTGGTTGATCACCATCTCCAATCTACCTTCCAGATCGACATATGGAATATGCATTGTAGTGATTTACACATAAATATCAAAAATTCTAAAAATACTTAAAGACACTTGGTTGGTTGTAACGCGGTCAATCATCACATTCAAACCGTTAAAACTCAATTTGAGTTCATATGACTATTATTATTAATTACAACAAACTTAACTTACACTAAAAAAAAATGCCAAATCTATATATATACAAATCTAATATAACAAATCTTTGACAAATTACATCGTAGGTGAAGTGCAACAGATTTAAAAATTGGTGAAATGGACCCTATTTTAGGAGGGGCATAATGGCCAATTTACTTTTGCAATTCTATTAGATATGATAATTTTTTTATTTTATATTATTTATTTTAAAAAAAAAAAAAAAGTAATTGGTTTTTTTTGATTTCGGAGAATTTTTTAGATTCATAAGAATTTTGAGGAGTTAACTACCAATAATAACGAAGAATTAAATATGGGATTTCATAGGTAAATTTCACTTTCCTTATCATTTGGTCACCGCTATAGAGACCTAAAATGTTGGAATAAATGGTTTTGATGTATTGGAGCTATAAATCAGAGTAATGGGAAAACACATTTTTTATAATATTCACTGAATGATTCGAAACACTCCACTATATTTCAAATCATCTTTTGTGATTTTTCATGAGAAAAAAAAAGTAATAAATAATTTTTTAATGAAAAATCACAAAAGATAATTTGAAATGTTAAAAACTTTTAACACATTTAAAAAAAAAAAAAAAAATAATATAAACTCTGGGATTATCAAATCTTTGAAAATATAAACCTTAACAACTAATTCATTTAACTAAAAAATATTAATTATTAATAATAAAAATGGAAGCAACATATGTGACATTTCATTTAACTATTTTTTTACATTATCAATTGTTTGGGGAATTTTCTACTTTAATAACACAAATAAGAATTCCACCAATTAAAAATTTAATATTTTAAAATTAAAAAAATATAAATTCAATGCTCAAAATTTTATAATTCAATTTTACATTAAAAATTTATGATTTTACATTAATTAAATTTTTTATATTTTAATCGCAAGCTAAATTTTACTATAAATATCCCTTTAAATCCCTTTAAAATAATAGAAAGAATGAGTTACAACTACATTCTATTGTAAACTCACAGTACAAAATTCATAAAGATTAATTTTTATAGTTATCCATATAATTATATGTGCTTTTATTTGATTATTTTTAACATTACACAACTAATTCCTAAGGGATTTTAATTTTAAAAAATGACCCAAACACCCAAAGATATATATATATATATATATATATATATAATCAATTATCAATTAAATTACAACCGTGTACTTAGGACTATTATTTTACATTTAGTTTTTATTGTAATGAATTTTCGCTGTTCAAAATTTACCACCATTGCAATCATTTCTCATCATTTTTACATATTACATTATTTTTTATAATATTTTGCTTTATTCCATAGCACAATGGACAAAGTAATATTTTCGATTATTCCATAAGATGTAAATTATGAATTTTATAATAATGGGTTCGATAGGGAATTTATTAACTTGATTACATTATTAATTGTTTTATAATTAATAAATATTAATTAAAGTCATTAAATGAATATGTATATATAGATATTTAGTAGATTAATTTTTTTAGAATCAGTATGTGTGTAAATGTAAATTGAAAAATTCATTCAAATATTATAAATTTGTATAAATTTAAAAAAAAAAAAAAAATGAAAAAAAAAATGAATTTTCATATTTTAAAAAGAAATATTGTACAAAAGGAAAAGAATTGGATTCTGTATGGTTTTTTTTTTCTTTTTTTTCCTGAAGTTATTAGAGAGAGCAAGATCCATCTTTGTGTTGATTCATGTTATTCTTAAATTGGAGCAATGAAATGAAAGCAAGTGGGTAAGACTCTTTTAGGTGTTTGTAAATTTTAGTGTCTTTTATTTATGAATTTTGATTTTCTTTTAGTGAATAAGAATTCCATTAAAACTTTGTATTTATTTAATTGTGTGTAATAATGATATTTTTAAAACTTTGTATTGAGATCCCCCATGTATGAGCTTCCTTGATGTCCATGAGTTTATGCATGTATGATCTCAATGAAAATTCAAATCAAGTGTGTAAAATTGGGTTACTAAGAAGGCTTTGTGCTTCCAAGTATGCATTTTCTTCCTAAAATCCTTGCTACTTCTATTTCATTCTTGTATCAGAGGAAGGAATTCTATTTATACATTTTGTTCTTGAGTTATCCAAGTGGTTCTCCATATTCATTCCACTGTGGGTTTCTCCTCTTTTCCCTTTATGTTTTATGTTTTGTTTTCTTTCATCATTTTGGATGAAAATGACACAACATCCTCTAAATTGCTCATATCATACGAGAGAACTGACTCTTTCAATGGTAGAGGAGAATCATCATTATCTATAGTGATATCTCCAATTGTTGGTGAATTGGTGTTGCTTCACATTGGACGAGTCATAAATACGAAAATACAAAAAAATACCTATTTTTACACCAATAGTTTTTGGTGACTCGGTTAGGGATCAAAAAATGTGCTTTTTGAATCTTAATTTTTTAAAGAAATATTTCCCTTGAAAGAGAATATTGGTGACTCCATTGAAAAGAGGCTTGAAAATGAGGGAAAGCATCCCATGATTCTAATTTTCTAATTTTTCTAGTGTTTTCTATGGTCTAATTTTTGTTACAGGCATGAAGAGGTTTCAACGTAAAAAAGAGTATGCATACTTGGAAATACTGTGTGTCAAAAATGATGAAAAAGTAAAAGAAATAATTATTTCAAAAGAGCATAAATTAGGAGTTGATTGGGTTTATGGAAATGATGATACAATAAAAAATGTCTTCCTTTTCATACTAGCTTTCAAAAAAGATCTTGTCCGAGAAGTTTTTGATGATAAGAAAATAGTTCAATTTTTGAAAGACTTCTATGACTTTGTACAAGTAAAAAAGAAAGGAAAATTACTATGCCAAACTTCTGCTCAAGTGAAAGAATGCACAGAAAAATAAAATTCAGCAACCCTTCAAGAGCATGAGATAAGTCGTGAAGGTAGTGAGATTCATATTGGCGAAGAGAAAAAATGCATTGATGTAAAACATGAGCACATAGCATGTTTTAAGGAGCTAAAAAGAAACAACTTACAAGAAATTTTCAGTCACTTAGAGCACCAAAAGGTTTCATCCCCTAGCTCACTTTTGGAAGCTCATATGGGTGATTCAGTTCAGCAATTCACATTTGAAAAATCACAAAAAAAGCAAAAAAGTGAAGTTGTTAGAGGTATATCTCATATTGTTTGTATTTCAAGTTTCAAGTCAAATCAAATCTCTTACATTCATGAGTAAAATGTAAATACTTTTTACATTCCAGTTATGCAAGGTCATGTATTTGAATCCAGAGTTATTTCCCCCCATGCCTTATATCTTCTCCATTGGTGCAATCAAAAACAAGATGTTGTCCTTACTATTGTCTTTGCACGTGATGCCCTTAACATGCCAAATTTTGACCTATAAAGGATCATATTTTCCCCAACCAATAAATTACTTTGGTTAGTGTCATTGTGTTTTCCATCCTTTTGTAAATAAAACATAACTTTGATGTTGTGGTGTTGTCTCTCTTCCACCCCCCGTGTTTGTATCTTGATGCCATAAGGAGTTCAGATGGTTGTGCTCCAGTTTTGTCATTTTAGAGGACAGGTTCAATCTAATAATCTTGGTTGTTGAATGAGGAAATAAAAACTTGTAGACTGGATTCTTAGACTAATCAACCTCAGGTTCTAGGTGTAATTTTTTTATGTCCGTACAAGAAACACACTAACCGCTGATCCGACACTCAAACAGTACCCCAGGAATACAACCTACGACATCAGACTTTATTGTCATCATGCAATGCACCTTTATTCAATAGGTCATCCCTTGAGGATAGCTTCAGTCATCCTCAATTCTGATGAATCGTCAACGATCTATTTAAAGAACACGGTGAAGTTCATGAATAATGTGGATAGGGTCTTTGGGAAAGAAGCTTTGTATTTTCTTAAAAAAAAGGGTTTTAGCTATGAAATGTTTGGATGACCACATGTTGGGCCTATGTGAATTTGTTAGGCCTCTTTAAGCCTACATGATTCTACAGGAAGATTTTAGTGGAGTGGATATAAATTCTGAAACATGGCTATATAAGAATATTATTCAAGAATATGCTCAAAATATAAGCCTACCAATTCCTGTATGTAGAACTATAAGTCATGTGACAGGCTAAGGACATATTTGTGGCTCCAATCAAAGCCTCGTGAGATTGTTGCTATAGAAATCTTCCTTGCAGATGGGTTTCTCCGTGTCAAATTTCCCCTGGTTTTGGAGAATGATTGGATATTCATAGAGACTATGGTATACATAAAGACTTTTTACCGTAGGTGAAAAGGAGTAAAGAAATGGATTATGTTAGAAACAGCTGCTAGTCTGCTGAACAGGTTTCTGGTGGTCTTGTGGATTTATATATTCAGTTACTCCAAATTCTTTCTCTGAAAACCAAAAGTAACCGAAAATTTGAGAACAGGACCTCATTTACAAGAAAAGAATTAGTGAGACTTTAAACATCTGACAAAAACAGTTTTAAGCTGTTAACTTCAGAAGATCCTGGAAATATAATCTGAAAAAGGGGAATGTTGTTGATTAACCGGTGCATCAAAGTAATCCCTTAACACCTTTTTCAAATCTTCCAGGATTTAAATCGATGCCTATAATTCGAGAAGCTCCAGCAATTCTTGCTCCTTCAGCAGCCTGAAGAAAATTCAAAATATCATTCAAATTGTAGTGGAAATCACAGATTAATGAATGTTATCCTTACCGCAAGCCCAATAGTTCCCAAACCGAATATTGCTACAGTAGACCCCTTCTTGGGTTTGGCCACATTTAAGGTAGCGCCCATCCCTGATTCCACACAAACTAGATAGAATTGTCAAATTTCTGCAGGGTGCTTTTCTCCAGAAGTAGAAAAACTCTGGGTGGATTATTTTCAACATTTAGAAATATTGAACATTACTTGAGGTATGGTTTAATTGTTAACCTACCTGTGGAGATACCGCAACTCAGAATACAGGTTTTGTAGAGAGGAGCGGCGGGGTTTATTTTGGCAACACAGCCAGCATGTGCAACAGTGTATTCACTGAAAGTGGATGTCCCTGCGAAGTGATAAATGGGTTGTTCCCCAATGGCGAACCTCGACTTGCCATCATTAATCATAACCCCTCTGTCCGTGTTAACCCTTAGCAAATCATACATAGTGCCTGCAATCTCCGCACTCCCCTGTAAACACAGGCAGTACATGATCGCCCTCCGTCAGATCGGTTACGCCCTCTCCCACGCTTTCTACAACTCTGCCATTCACAAATGAAAACAATGTAAGGAATCGGCATCCTTAGGCAACTGGCGGACACTTAGCGAATACAGGGCACGCCAAGGTAGAAAGTCTTTGGTTGGATTAAAAAATAGGCATGAGATCACTTTGAATCCCATTTTGAAAAAATGAAGACTTTTAATCCAGGGCATAAGGGCAAAAGAGACTTCATGGTAAGTAATAACTAGAGACCACCATAGAAACAATGAGTTGAGAGAAAGTATAGGCTGAAACCCATCACCATCCCAAACTAAATACATTTCTAGAAGCTCTAAAGCTTGCCAAATACTCTTAGCTACAAAGGTACCCACAATGGTGATAAAGACTTGAGTGAATAATAGATTTTGAAGATTCAGTCCCTTATAGACTTCTTTGCCAATGGAGCTGCTCTAAGTGATGCAATTCCTAACAATATTTTTTCACTTATCATTATCATGTCCAAAGCATGAATAATCCATTTAGAGAACAAAGTATGGCCTTGGATACAAATATCTAAAAGACCAAGCTATACTAGGGATCTTGCCCTGCAATAGATATCCCAAGGTAATAAATGAACCCTCGACTACCTTTAGAGTTTTCCCACAAAATAACCCTCAATTATTTTTTCCAACTTAGCATAGGGATCTTCAGAGGAAGCCTGACAAGAGTAGTAGTAAACATGAGTGGCAACTAGAACCTTAAAGTGAATTTGGAATTTTACTACAAATGAAAGTGCGTTGAATATCTAGTAAGAAATTTTCTTTTCCACACTTTGCACTACATACTACAAAAAATAAGAGGGGGAAAATTGAAATGCAAAATACATGTGCATAAAATTTAATTTTTCTCCAGATTAGATCTAATTTCACTTGTGTTACAACAACCAAGTACGAAAGGGAGATAGAGGATTCAGAAGCCAAACAAAACACCCAAAGACATTACATATCACTAGATAAAGATTGCTTCTCTTCAACCAATGTAAGGAAGGAATCATAAATGATGTGTCCATTAACCATTTAAGAGTGGGTGTTTGGAATAGAGATACCTTTGACTGAACCTTTATAAGAGTAACTAGCTAGTAAGTAGTTGAAGCCTTTAGCATCTAGCACATAGAGGGAGGGAGCAAGTAGGAGATCTAACAGATAGAATGGAATTGACAAAACTAATCATATTTAACCTCATTATGGGTAATTCAGGTGTGTGCATCTTGAAAAATAATTTTAACTCTACTAAAAAACTTGGGGCAAAACCCAAATGCTTGAAGCATAGCCAAAATAAAAGGTTATTTAATTCTATCATAAGATTTATCAAAATCAATATTGACAAATACAACGTTTTGGTAAGACTGTTAAACCCATTCCATTCGTTCTCAAACAACAATGTTTTTTATGGACGTATCTATTACATATGAGCCATGTTTTCACAAGGAGAAAAATGAGGGGAAGAAGATATAAAACCTGAAGAACAATAGCTTTAATAATAATATTATAAGAAACATTAAGTAAAGTAATAGAACACCAACTGGCTACAAGCTCAAAATCCCTTGGTTGTTGAATGAATTTAATATTACCTTACTTAATGATATTTGCAAGGGAATGGGTTTGAATGGATTCAAGATAGACTTTGTACAAATCTAAACCGAAAATATCCCAAAGAGTTTGAAAGAGTTCATAGGGAAACCCATCAATACTTGGGGCTTTATTGAAAACCATTTGTATAACCGCCTCATGAAGATCTTCAATAGATAGTATCCTATCGCATTCCACCAAAAAGGTTTCAAATAATTTTCAAGGAAGGTACTTAGAGGCATTTGATAAGAACATATTCTAATTCAATTTTGGACAGTTTGTTCGAAAACACATCATGGTAATGAGCCACAAAGGTTTGAAAAAGACCCATAATATGCATAAGTCAAGATCTAACTTCTCAGATGGATTTATCATGATTAGTTACTTTCCTAGAATGTAGGAGAGTGATTTTTTACCAATGCATGCAAAAAAGAAATTGAACTCCTCATTTATGTTAGTATTCTTCCACTTTGATATTATGCCACAACAAGGTAAATTTCTTTTGCAAATATTCATTGAAAGGAGATAGCTCTAGTTTATGTGAAAATCGTTTGAATTCATAGTGTGAGGCCATGTCGGCTCTATGCCAAAAATAAAAAAAAATCATCAATAAATACTAAGAAAGGACATAGTCCTATTGATGGTGTTATCCCATTAGTCAATATGAAGGGATGAGGAGCAAGATTCCAAGCTCAGATAACGAGCTTCCAGGTCCTAGAGTGATGAAGGTGGGTAGTATCAAGATATAATTTAAGTTTGGAAATATTTACTTAAGGAATGACCCATTCAATCTCAAAATTTTATGTATCTAAATTTGAGTAGAGTAGTGAAGTATTTTTCAAAGATAGGAAAAAATTTCCATAGATTTTACAAGTTTCAATGAGGATATTGTAAATATTGTGTAACAAATCTCAAAATTGATCTTACAATGTATATTAAAAAAAATTGGTTATTTATATATTTGAATAGTTTATTCTATAATTTTAATATTATAAATTGACATAGAAAATAAAGTATTTTTTTGGTTAATTGTTAATTTTGTATTTTAAAGCATTAGTAGATAAATTATATTTTTGCACAATGTAGATTCCAACACTACAAGTTGATTTTCAAGCTCTTATAAGCCACTTAAACTAGAGAAAAATCATAACTTACCCTATCAAGTAATTTTTGTTTATGGATATATGGATAGTTTGGTTAACGTGACTGATAAGGTGTAAATTTGACACATACATTGTGAATATCGATTCACATGCTAAGGCAAATTATTTAATATAGACAAAAATCAATTAGCATAGATACTATAAAAAATAAAATAAAAAAAATTATAAAAGGTAAAGGGCTTAAAAAAATTAGAATGCAAGTTATAATTAATATTGTAAATACTATTATATAACCATTAAATTTAACATTTAGGTTCAAACTCAATGAGATGTGTTTGATATGAGATCTTTCAAATTAAATTATGATGTCAATAATTGTGTCCCATGTTAATTAAGAGTATTTAATCTAACACTCAATCTTGAAATTTGTAAATTTAACATTTAGGTTCTAACTCAATGAGATGTGCTTGATATGAGATCTTTCAAATTAAATTATGATGCCAATAATTGTGTCCCATGTTAATTAGGAGTATTTAATCTAACACTCAATCTTGAAATTTGTAAATTTAACATTTAGGTTCAAACTCAATGAGATGTGCTTGATATGAGATCTTTCAAATTAAATTATGATGCCAATAATTGTGTCCCATGTTAATTAGGAGTATTTAATCTAACACTCAATCTTGAAATTTGTAAAGTGTATGGAATGTAATCTTGATAAAAATAGATCAATTACTGATAAGTTAATAGAATATTACTCAATAATACTCTAAGGAATGTTTTAATATTTTGGACGCAAAATTTTTAATTTTAAAATAATATTTCATTTCATGCCTTTTGATTGGTTAGAGATAAAAAATTATTTTACAAATAAAACCTATAGCCTTACCTTAGTAAGGACTAATAATAATGGAGACCAGTATCCATCACTCCATTCTTTTGCAATTTTTGTCCTTTTAAGTTTCTTTGAGCTAAATACTTATATTGATCCATATTTTTATGTGTGTTTTTACTTGCTTGTTTTTAGTATTACACCAATAATCCACAAGAGATTCTAATGGAATTTATCCATTAAAAAGGATTGTCATATTCTCTTGAAATAGAATTTATTGAAAAACAACTTCAAACTCCCTCTAAAAATCAGCAAAAGGTTATTGACCTCTTAAAATCTTCCAAATAAAAACTTATGTCAAAACAAATTTGATAGAACATCCAAAAGTAACCTAGGTATTTATATTTTAGAGTTATTTTTGTAGTTTCAAGTCTTCTTCCATTTTTTTAATTCTTGGATTGTTTCTGTTTAGGATTATTGTAGAAGCCATTGTCTTTATATTTGGTTGTTTCTTTGTCAATGTTTTATAAGTAGTTTTCTCAATTTAGTGCTTTAAGGATGTCCTGGTGATTGGTGATCAAGGATTATAGTGATGGCATTTTATGTCTTCTCAAGAGTCATTCAACGTATGTGATTATTTCATACAATCCTAGTTTGCTTTGGGATATGAAGATTTTGGGCTTCAATTCTTTGGTTTTCTCTCATGTAACTGGATTGATGGATTTGTATCTACTTAGCTTTTTGGATTTCTATTTATCTTCTTATTTTCTTCTAGGGACTTTTTTTTATCACTTTGATTTGATAGGTATATCCTTTTATATGTCAATGTGATAACGTTTTTTTTAATTATTTTCTATCAAAAACCCATAAGGGTTTCTAGTAGTAAAAATACTCTAAACCCCGATAAATATACGTTGTATGTTTCTAGGACCTTTAAACGTAACATTTATGCTTATGGGAGACCACCAGAGATATATATATATATATATATATATATATATATATATATATATATATATATATATATAAAACATAATAATCACACCTAATTTGGGCCACTAACTGACAAACACATAAGTACCCTAAAATAATTTAATTTTATGAATAATAAAATTATTAAGGCCATTTTTAGGTGTTAACATAATACCCCATTTTGGTATGTGTGGGTACATATAAAATTAAAAATGTAGTGTAGATACACTATTTTTGTCTCTGAATCTCTTGAAACAAACTCCAATGCACCTATTAATCTTGTGAGATTATTTACATGTAGATAAGTGCCAATAATAATAACCTACTAAAATATACAAGGAAGAACAAAAAATGACATACCTAATTTTTATTAAGATGTAAGGATAATTTTATCAAATCACATGTCTCTAAATCTATGTTAAATCTTATATACATTATTTATTACAATATATTGTGAATAAAAATGAAGTCTAAAGAAATAATACGAGTACTCAAAAAAGTCTAAACAATTTTCTAAAAATATTCATAAATGAGAATAGGGCACATCTTAGATTAATTAAAATATGAATTCCTTTTATAAGAGAAAAAGTTGTGTTGAATTTTGTTAAGATAAGAAAATTCTAATAAAATGAGTGGAAGGTATGCTCCATTTTGAGATGTCACATGAAACTTTCAATTATATATCTAAAAATATAGTAATTACATGTATCATACATGTGTAAAATAAAATATAAAAATAATAACATGTAACATAGAAATATCTCATCTTGAAATCATATATGTTAACCTTACACAAAATAATTATATAATCAATACAATTTTAATAATAATATGCCTCACATTTTTATAATAAAAAATATATATTACAAAAAGTAATGTTCGTCATACAAAGATAAAATATAATCAATACAAGATAAATAAAAGATGCCCCAATGTCTATATATTATATAAAAAATGTAATATTCATAACATAAGATATACCAATATAAATTACAAACATTAATTATTTGTTAATATATGCATGATATAAATCATGATTGTATAGAAAAAATTATGAAAATATCTACAAGATACATGCATCATGGAATGAAAAAAATTCTAAAACATATCGATACATGACTAAACAAAGATCAAACCAAGGAAAAGGTTAAACATAAGTCCTACTAAAAAATAAAAATGAATCATGAATGAATTTATTGACAATGATGCAATAAATTTATCGTAAAAATCATAAATAATATGAGACAAGCAATTGAGAATCACAAAGTAAAAACTAGAGCCAAATAGAAAAGATAATACATGCAAACCACTCACGAAAATATGAAGCAAATGAATGATTGGTCATAAAAGTAGACAATTATATAGATAATTAAGAAAATAGTAACATGAGATAATGCTCAACTATAGAACCACCAGAAGTTTGCTATTAATTTTAATATTAATTCTCCTCTTAATGTAGCTAGCCAATATGTCTCTACTTCAATTTTTATATTAAAAAAATAGGTTGGGTTGAATTCTTTTGGACAAATTTTCATATTATATAAATATTTTGAATATAAATTTGATAAATTTTTAAGTGGTTAATAATATGATTTTTTTTTTTTGACATTTAAAATTAAGATATTTTTTTTCTTTGTATTTATCATAGTCATTAATTTATTTTCATGATATTTTCAATGATAAAATTTATTGAAACTAAAAAATATGTTGGGTTGAATGTTTTTTTTGACAAATTTTCATATTATATAAATATTTTGAATATAAATTTGATAAACTTTTAGATAATCAATAATATGTTTTTTTTCTTTTTCTTTTGACATTTAAAACTAAGATAATCTCTTTTCTTTATATCTATCATAGTCATTAATTTATTTTCATGATATTTTCAATGATAAAATCTATTGACACTAGAATTATAATTAAAGCAAACATAAAAATTATATCTACAATTTGATGTGGGAGTAAAAATACACTAAATAGTCTTAGATACTTGGGAAGTTCATCTTCAAAGATGACATGTGGAAGAAAGAGCACATTGAGTATGAACTATCATGTGCATTTCATGGTTTATAAAAAATACATATTTGATGAAGAAGTACACTTAGAAAAGGAAATACAATAAAGGAGGATTTAACATATATAAATCATAGAAAAAAAAGTTAATGTGAATTACGGAGGATTGATTCATGTTGGACAAGTATATGCTATGAGGGAAAATGAATATGCAATTATGAAAGATAGAAGCAAATATATATGAAGGAATATTCTAAGATACAAAGGCACATGGCATGACAGTGGGAAAAAAGGAGCTGAATCAACCATAACTAGAGGAGTCCATGGGATCAACGAAAGTTATGAATTGGGACATTAGCCTCTCATTTGAGACATCAAGTGACACTTGGGGAAGTTACACATTTTTAAAATATAAAATTGTTTTGAAAGATTTGAATATATATATATTTTTTACAAAATTCATGTATGAAGGTCGAATTGTCATGGCGATCATTGTATAAGATATTATTTGTAATAGACTTTACATTGACGTGAATATGTATATGAAATATTTTTTAATCTGTGAAATATTTTTTTTTACTATTATTTGTTTAATTAGACAATGTTATTGTGATTATATTTATTATATAAGACAATGCACATGTATATATCTTTATACTTCATTCCCATAATAAGGTTATCAATATTATCTTGCTATGTCATTAATGAGAAACTGAGTCCTTAGGATGGAATCATATGTTAGCATAATAAGTGAGTTTACTTCTATTTGTTACACATTTTTGTTCTATTTGTGCATATCCCAAGCTCCCTTAATCATATCATTTTTTTTCATGTAACCTTCCTCTAAAGGATGCAAAACTTTAACCACTAACTAGTGTCTCATAGAATAAAATTAATTTATTTTTATCGATCTTATCAATTTATTTCATCCCTTATGTGGCCCTATTTCCCCAAAGAAGCAGTCACGATTTTTCAATGGTGGTTATAATTTCATTAACTTTTCCCTCAATGTGCGCATCCTTTTTTTTTTTTTTTTTTTTACCATTATTCACTTTTTATGACTCACCACAAAGTATCTATTCATACATTTGATCTCCTCTTCTATATCCAAACTATACTTCTCCAATTTTGTAGCCAACTCTTTAGACCCTAAACATGATTTTTTTGATGTCGATCCTGCATGAATTGCATATGCCATTTTCTAGAAAAACATTAGGATCTACTTCAATTATTATGCTCTTTTTCATCTATTTGGAATGTTAGATCTAATAAGAATTGTGTTTTATTATTTATTCCATCTACCTCTCTGAACATTAATTTAATTTTACCACTTCACCACAAGACACTATATTAATTAGATCTTTATTCAATGGGTTTGGTTCCAAAATGTTGGGTGTTTCCTTCTCCTTTCTCGTCTATGTAATAAATCCCTTTCATATTTCTTCCTTATTGTCCTTATCATATTCCTCCAAGATAGTTTGTAAAATTTCCCTTACAATATTATGTTTCATCTTCTTTATCTTCGTGCCTTCACCTCTCTTCCATTTATTAGAGGTTTGTGTAAAATATTTTACTTAAAGTGGTGTCTTTTTAATCTCCTTCCATCTTTTTAATCTTTGTGCCTTCACCTCTCTTCCATTTATTAGAGGTCTATGTAAAATCCTTTACTTAAAGTGGTGTCTTCTTAATCTCCTTTCAGCCACAACATTATTCACTTTCCTCCTCTTCTAATCCAAATTTGAAACCCTTTGTTTCTCCTCTTTCTCTTTCATTCTCTTTTTAGTGTCGTGATCATAATATTTATTATTTTGGATTTATCCTTTTCTTTGTCTTTGTTTCCATAGCCTATGCAACACCCTTTTCCTTCTCTTATGTTGGTAGTTCATCCAACTAATGAGGTTTGATACATAATGACATCAATATGTGAGTCAACGAACACTTTATTACATCATAATTTCCTGAATAGGTAAGTTTTTATCTTCATCTACCACATTCTTCCTGACTGTGATGAAGTTTTTTCTAAAGTAGATCCTCTCCTTGTCAATTTATTCAATAATCATGGCTTCTTGTGGGATTTCAACAAGTGTTTCCAATTATCTCTCCATTTAGGGTAGAAAAAATACACATGGCAACCTCATTCAAGGGTTCTCTTTTCCCTATTGATCCATTACCTTTACCAATGTGTAATATTTCATTACATAGAGTTACACATGCCCTCTTTTATGATTCAACCAAGCTCATGTACACTCTATGTTCAAATTTGAAAACTTGGTTCAAATTATTAGACCAATTCAAAATTTTCACCTTAAAGGTGACAATCATCTATTTTTCACATTGGTGAATGCCATACTTTTCTCCACACAACTTAATCCATTTTAGAATCTGAAATGTATGAATCTATGGGATTCTTAGATCCTCTAATCACATTATTACATGGCCATCTTAATATCCCTCCTGCAACATGCCCTTCTCAACCACTCGATTGATCTTCTTGGCTATGTATTTGTAAAATTAAAATTTAACCTTATGCCATAATTTGGTAAGCCACATATAAATGTATTTAAAACCAGATCCCCATCACTTCACAATGGTTATATATGTGTTGATCAAACATGCAACCACCTATGTGGAAAGTGTAAATTTATTTCAACTCCAATGTACAACCTCCTTGATTTATCTCTAATTCTATTGCTACTGTACCAATTTCAACATTCTCTAGAAATAATGTGTGCATATAATTTTCTTTATCATTCACTCTCCTAATCTGGCTGATTCACCCCTATAGGTATCTCTATATGTCTTCTAATGAAGTATAAGATTTTGTTTGTGTTATTGAAAATAAAGTTTTTATTCATTTTTTTTGGGATTGAAACCTTACTTTTTATATGGATTAGGTGTACAAAATATTTGTTTGAATTAATGCCATGGAATGAGGAGTATCCATTCTACCAAATTCATCTAGCGCAAGATCCCAACCTCATTTCTTTTTTAGTATCTCCTTAAATTTATACTTTGATGAATGACTAAACAACATTTTCACACCATTATCCTTACCTTAAATTACAATCCACTTAATTTTATTAGCTCATTTAATTTACCTAAATTAAGAAACTCCTATAACTTAAATTTTATTTAATTTACAAATAACACCTTTTATTCCTTACATTATATATAAAAGTTTATAAATTAATTCACATATAAAAATTAAATCTGGAAAGCTTCAAATTATTAAAAATATTGATTCGAATATTTCAATAACTATATGTCAAAAGTTTAAAAATTTAATTTTTTAATAATCATTTTTCTAATAAAAAGAAGTATATTATTTTAATTATTAAATTTAAAAATAAAAAAATAAAATACAATTTTTCACACATTTTCATATATAGTTTTCTTTTCCATTTTATGACAAATGAAAATCTATGAGCTTAAAAGAGTGACTAACATTCCTAATAAAATCCACACAATACTTAATGAATTTTTAAAAATCCACACTTAAATTCTCTAAATTTACTCAAAGGAAAATAATCAAGTCTTTTAACATTTAAGATTTTTGTAAAACTGAAGCCCTACAAGATTTTTAAGGTTTTCACCAATATTTAATCAAATGTCTTTTTAATCTTTTAAAAAATGATATTTCATATATGATAAACTTTTTTATTTCAAAATTTCATGTCACATAAAGTATTTAAGTTATTTAGTATTAATAATTTCAGAAAAATAAAACAATATTTGTAACCTTTTTAATATAATTGTTTAAAATTATATTAAAATAATTATAAAATTTTTAGCCTATTAATATATTTCTATAGTAAATTTAAAAGATCATGGTCTTATAATTTCTAAAGAATGTTTTTTTCAATATTTTTTTATTTAAAAAATGGACAGGATTAGTTGAGAAGGTTGCATTTAAATGAGGCACCTACTCAATAGTTACATCCTAACTCTTCAAATCAAAGCAATTATTAACTCAACCAACTTAATGTAGTGTATACACATTTTTCTTTATAAATAGACTTAACCAATAATATGATTTTAAGAATTATAAAATTATATATTTGAATGAGAAATATCATTATAATTAAATTTAATGGAAAAAAATTGAATAATAAAAATATACATTTAAAAAAAAAACATTATTATAATTAAACTTAATAATAGAAAAGATTTTAAAAACATAAAAAATTAAATTTAAATAAGACACTCTTACAAAACTATCACACCCAACCCAAACAAATGTTGATTCAAATTAATAGAGAAAATAAATATTTATTTCCTTAAATGTAAACACAATTATAATTAAACTTAATAAATAAAAATCTCTTTAATAAAAAAAATATTATAATAATTAAATTTAATAAATTTTTCAAAAATAGAAGTTTAGTAAAATTCTCTTTTAATTTAAAAATGTATAATAATTCTACCTAATAGACTACTAAAGATTCATATCTTACCCTTTCAAACTTTAAACTCGTATACAACTAAATACCTTAAATTGATTATCAGCAAGGCATCTTATTTATATTATAATATTTAAAACTACTTTATTAAATAAAAACTAAAGTTACATACCATACTCTTACAAAACATGAATTTATATACACCTAAATACCCTTAACTAATTATCAATTAAAATTTTATATTTGAAAAAAAATATATACATTTTAGATTTTTTTTTAATCCGAATAATTAACAGCCAGGGTGTCTGAGTCATCGCATTAACAGTCCCCGTTCGCTCGATAATTGTTTTTTGGTGCAATTACCTTTAAAATGAAAACAAGTTTATTAATATTTTAAAATATAAATATAAATAAAAAGATAAATCTATACATTTTAGATGTGAAATAAAAATATTATATTATTATCATAATTTTCAATAAATTTTAATACAAGAATAAAAATTGTATACCAACATTTGTATCTATATTTTTTAATGATAATATTTACATATAATTTAATCGTATTCTTATTCATTTATTCACATACCTTAATTTGAATAACATCAACCAAATATTTAAACCCCACGTCTCCTAATAACTATAATTATAATATGATGACCTAATCTGCAATAGAACTTATCATTTTTGTTACTATTAGGTATACCTCTTTTGCTTTCCAAAACGCAAATCCAATGTATATGAATCTCTTCTTTGACCAATGCAAAACCTTCAATAATAAAAAAAATATGCAGTCATTTTCAGGTATATGCATGCTGTCCGTAAGTTTCCACCTATCTTTCAATTTTTTATTTTTATTTTTAATCATTTGGCGCTTGGAATGATCTCGATTCGGTCAGTTTGTCATAAATTGACATTATTGAGGTTGAGTTTTAGAAATGTATGGTCGATGTATATAAATTGGAGTAGAGTACCTAGTGAATAAGGTAGAGTACTTTTCGGATTTTCCCAAGTGCAACAATGAGAGGAAAGTGTCATTTACATGTAACACAAATAATAATTGTTAAATTAAAAAATATTGAACAGTAATTATAGAAGAAAGGATTCTTTGAGATTATATAATTATATGATTAATAAAATGGTTTTTTTTTTATTTTTATAATAAAAATTTAGAAATATGAGATTTTTATTTTCTATTTGATTAATAATTATTTAAAAAATTTAATCATATTTAATAATATATAAAATAAAGTTAAATTTTGATTAGAGTTATAATTGAAATAACATTGAAATACATATGAAGATAAGCTTTAATTTAAATTATTTGGAAGAGCTTCAAAAACTTTTTTTCTTTTAAATATTTTCAACAAGTTTAATAAAAAATAGTAGTTATAAAATTAATTGTTATTATCAAAGTTGTGAACAAATCAATTATGTATAACTGCACATATAATACTAAAATTTGATTAGACTTTTATATAGAAATAGAAAATTTAAGTGACTATCATTACAAAAATAGTTACTTGGTTATATTGTACATGATTTTTTTGCGACCCATAACATACATTTTGACCTGTTCCCTGCATGCAAACACAAAATGCTCTTTCCCACATCACAACATTAAGGCTTTTTTTTTCTATCATTGTCGATGGATGATCATCTAATGGATCATTTTGGCTTGTTCTTTAA
The DNA here is from genome assembly GCA_037957365.1 of Torreya grandis. Classification (NCBI taxonomy): domain Eukaryota; kingdom Viridiplantae; phylum Streptophyta; class Pinopsida; order Cupressales; family Taxaceae; genus Torreya; species Torreya grandis. The sequence goes on from JARHVA010004435.1 coordinate 1,523,974, forward strand.
TCTTGAAAGTTGTCCAAGGGAATTCCTTTCAACTTCTATTGTCCATCATTTTATGCATGACAATTGTATTATTTGTTGTGTGTATGTCTTCCCTATCTTTCTACTCCTTGATCCATTATTGTTGCTCTAAATCTCTCTCTCTTTGGATGTCTTGCATTTTCTCCTCAAACTTCATGCACACAAACTAAATTTTTATACGAAAACAACACCATCCCTAAATCAAAAATTATTATAATGTGTATACTTATGTGAAACTGTCCTAACCCTTTTTATCTAATGTTTGGTGAGTATTACTAATATAAAATTTACTTTTGTGATATGTAGACTTTAATAACTATTTTTTTATTTCAATATAAAATCCAAAATTAACCTCTTATGTCACTAAATGTGATCTTCTAAATACCTGATACTATCAGATGAAGAACTCAAAAACCTTTTCCCATTTTTCTCCCCAAAACCCATAATGTAACCTTACCATGGCACAATATAGTCATAAACACAACAAGATAATTTAATATTATGCCTACCATTACTAATCTATAAGATTAAATATTTACTTTATTTATTTGAGGCTTTCACAATCCATATCATTAGAAAATTGTTTTTTCTAAATATTTACATAGGGTTTTTCAAAATAACCATTGTTCAAACTATATCTAGTGATAAGACAAGGAGACCAAGGATACCCTTTGCATCTTATGGATGTCTAATAGGAACAACCTCAATCAAACACTTGTCTTCATTTTTCTACAACTCTTGTTCTACTAACTTTATAGTAAGATTTTAAAAATAACAATAACACAAATATAAGTAAAATTTAGTGTAAAACATGTCAAATCTTAAACTAGGGCCTAAATTTGATGGTTGTATGGTTATATTTAATTTTTTTAATTATAAAATACAATCAATTTTTAAGAGAGTATATTAGATGAAAAATAAAATTTTAAATAGACTATCAAAAATAATAAAAGATTATATAAAAATATATATTCTATCTATTGTTTCATTCTTCTATTATATATTATATTAAATATTTTAAGATTAATGTTGAATAAATAATTGCCATCCTTTTTTAATATAAGTAGGATTTATTGTCAAATTTAAGCCCTACCCTCAACAACCACATAAATATTAAAAATTTCATAAATTCCTAAAAGCACATGGTTGGTTGATTGTTAAAGCTAGTCAATCATCACATTCAAATGCTAAAACTCAATTTCAATTCATACACATAATATTAATAAACACAACAAATTTAAATTACAATAATAAAATGCCATTATCAAACCCTTAAAACGCAATTTGAATTCATATATGTAATATTAATAAATACATCAAATTTAATTTACAATAAGAAAATGGCACTATTTTTGAAATTTGCAACATTAATATTTTGAATATTTGATCTTGGTTGCATTAATGACTTCCAACCGTTGTAACTCCGTTGGGTTTTGAGCTTGGTTTGACCTCTATTCTAATGGCTGAATGACATTGGTTGATATTTTAAATTTGATTTTTGAATTTGAATCTATCACTCTTGAAGAGATTTGAATTATTCCTATTTATTTCTAAACTGGTATGGATTGATCATTAGTAGTGTTATTTGGAGGTTTTAGGTTCTTTCAGAGACTCGATGGATTTATCTCAACTAAGCTTTTCTATCGATTGGGTCCATTTTGTCATACTAGTAAATTGGACCTCCTATGCTGAGGATCCCTATGGGAATACTTCTTTTTTTGGCTTTTTCTTTTGGGAACCTGGGTCCCTTTATGCCCAAGGTGGTTTATACTTTTGTCTTTCTTATTTCATCTTTCAGGGACTTCATTAGTTCTTTTTGAGATTTGGGCCTTTTTCTCTATTGGTTCAACTAATTTTTGGTTTAGCTAGAATTAGCTGATTCTTACCCCAATCAAAAGTGGTGGTTTTTGTTTCTCCATTATTAGGACCCTCTTAATCTTTCACTCTAGCTATATCTTTCGACTGGGTCCTCTTTGTATTCATGGTCAGCTATTTATATCCAATAAGATATTTTAATGTCATGATGTATCTTTTGATAATATTATATTTGTAATCTTGATCAGTTATTTCCATCTAGGAGAAGATCCAGAACTCCTGATGTGTCTAAACTAGTACCCACTCCAGTCAAAGATGGGCTAATTTAATCAAAACAAAATGCCAAATCAATAGATTTACAAATCCAAGATAACATATCTATAAAAAGTTACCTCAGAGGTGAGGTATAGTACATTCTTAAAATGGTGCAGCCAAGAGGACCCTATTCGAGGAAGGGCATAATGGCCAATTGTAACAAAATATTCATTGTTCATTTTCGCACTTAAACCTTGTCAACCAATCCATCAAGGCAAAAATATTAATTGTTAATAATAGAGATGGAGGGGGCATAGTGATGTTTCATTTACTCCTTTTTATGCAGTATCAGAGTTCTTTTTGAAATTTGATGCTTTAATAACATTAGTGAGGATTCCATCAATTAAAATTTATCCCGTTTATCTTTTAAAATTTTAAAATAAAAAACATATAGATTCAATATTAAAAAATTTACAATTTAATTTTACATAAAAATTTATGATTCTGTGTTAGTTGAAAGATTTAAATTTTAATCATAAGTTTTAAATTTGGTTATAAATATATTTTAGAATAATATAGAGAATAAGATACAATTTCATTCTTTTGTAAGTTCATACTTCACATTTTTTCTTTTGTAAACTCATACTTTAAATTATTACTACCTATTGGAGGAATTATAGTTTTTGCCTTAATAACATAATATTGTGTCCCACTAGCCAGATAGAAAAAAATTAAAAAATGAATCCTAAAAAATACTTAATGATTTCCAAAAAAAAAAAAAGTATATTCACTACATATTTGTATATATAATCTAGAACATATTTTTTGATTATTTTCAATGACCTAAACTTAAGATATTTTGAGGAGAAGATGAAATTATATGTGACCTCTTTATGCTTAAAATTAGGTCACACTACAACATTTACTTTGTCAACACTTCTTTGACATCCAATAATTACAACTTACCTAATATATATTTAAACTTTTCAAAGGTTTTACAGAAGCATAATATTTTTTAATGTATTGCCTAGTTATAGTTAACTAAGAATTAAATTTCACATGGTTGTCCAATTAAATAATTTCAAATTCTTTTGATTCAAAATTTCCCTTGAAGTCTATGGACTTCAAAATGTGAGGTGAATACATGCTTAGTTTGGTAGACATATCATTTTTATTCTAATCTCATTTTTTTGCTCAGGGAAGTAACATTTTGGGAGGGTGAATAATCTAGTTGGGTACCTACTAGTTGAATTTGATGAAGCAATGTGGAACTCTACATATTTATGCTTGATCTAAAGGTATTTATATCATACAAAGGCTTTCATATTATCATTCACAATGCCAAAATCTAACTTGTTGGCTCAGGACCCCTGACAAATAGCTGAGAAACCTACATGCTACCAACTTTGCCAATACTTGACATCACTACCAAACTAGAATGCTAGGCCACTATGCATTTTAAAGGAGGCCAATTTTTTTAAAAAAAAATAAAATAAATATAGCCTACTAAAACAATAAATACAACCATTTCAATGTTAAATCGAAAACTAGGCCCTCTATTGTGTCAGGTACTATTGCCATAACATAACCCTTATTTTCATTTGAAACTCATACTTCAATTTTTTAAATATTGATTTTTCTAGTGATCCATATTTTTACGTGTGTTTTTATTTTATTATTTTTAACAATACACAACTAACTCTTAAGGGACTTTATAAAGAAAATGACCCAAATTACCAAAAATATATATTGTATGTTTTTATAGACATAAATTAATATTTAATTTAAAATTGTGTACTTCTCACTATTCTTTTACACTTATCTTTAGATGTATCTTAGAGTCCATTTTGATCACTTTTAATCATCTTGCACACTCTTATAAGCTAATAAATAACCCACAAATGTATTCCTCTCTGTTCCTATCAACCTTAGTGATATTTTAGGCCTTGCTTAACACTTAACATGATCAAATCACCCATTGGACTACATTTCCCTAGGGGATTGTAACACATCACTCTAATGTTTGTGCCCCTTCTCCTACCATCCTACCAAATAATCACTATTTTTTAAATTCAAAATTTATGTAAAGGTCAGCCTATGTCCATAGTAATCCCCATTAGAAGGAAATTCAAAGATATGACAATAAACACATTTCAAACCATTTTACGCATAGGAGGCTTCCACATCAAAAATCATGAAAATCATTATTTTAGATTGAGAGAAAAGCACATACTTATCCTAATTCTTATTGCATATCACCTTAGAATTCTAGAGCTCAAGTCTGAATACATATTCAATGTCACAAGTCATGGTGAAGGCAGTTAATCACATTAGTATTACAATATAAATTAACATATTGCACTAGTTATTCACACACCAATGTAGGATGGGGGAAATACATAAATTTTAATCCCTCTTTGAAGTATTGGTATGCAGGTATTGATTAGCACATGGGGTGTTGAGGTCTCACCCAAATTCAAACACTGAGTCCTTTTTCCCCATTTATTAGTATTGGTTTTCACATGTCAAAGAGCTAGGGTTTTTGAAGAAACATCACTCACATATTGATCTTAGAAATCTCCTACAAGCTCCCACACTAGATATAAGCTATATAGATAAAGACATAGAGAATCCATACAACCTTATTTTTTCATTATAAGTGATAGGAGTGTTATTAGAGTGGACATGAGCACCACCCCTTTTGTGTCTTATCCATGACATTGTTATCCATGACTAGATCCAACTATTTATTATTTTTTCAATTTTATTAGGTTTATGATAGTTATCTTTGCATTAGTTTATTTTAATGTTTTTATTATTTTTAGGTAGTTTTTACCTGTTAGTTGGTTTCTCAATCAACTCAAGGTTTTTAAAGCTTCATTGTACAAAAAATAAATGAATTTCATTTTTGAATATATTTTGTGATATTCCTCCTGTTCCTAGTTGTATCAGTGGTATCAGAGCTTGGCAGATTGAGGAGTAAAAGATTTTTTTAGAATCACATTTTGCGAAAACGGCATGAAGAAAAGAGAATGTTAGTGGTCCAATATGTATGGTGCAGTACGTTTTGAAATGGTATAGATATTATTTAGCATATATATTTTTGTTTATTATATATATATATATATATATATATATATATATATATATATATATATATATATATATATATATATATATATATATAATCAAGAGCCTCAGGTGAAAGGAGCTCTGGTTCTATGTGAAATTATACAATCATGATCTGCACTAGAAGGCAAAGTAGATTAAGCCCCATGATTGGGTACTCCTAAGTAGATGGTAGAATAAAGCCTCTTTCATCTGTGTAATAGGGCTTAATCTATAACAAAAAAAAACCCTTTCAAAAGCATGCTAGTCTTATTTTTTTTACACTTAAGAACAATGACATTCTCAAAATATCCCTTGCTAAAGTTAGTTCTTGGACCGTCATAAGTGATTCATGATACAAGGGAGGAAGGATTGGAATATCTGTCAACATAACCTTGACCTGTGATAACACCATTTCTTTTTCTTTTTTTGAAAAATTTAAATATATGCATAGGTTCTAGAAAAGTAGCGACTGTAGAAGTGTCAAAGTCTTCTTCATTGTGGCTAAGCATATCAATTGTATTTGATAAAAATTTTCATAAAGACCTACATGGCATAGTTTCAATTTGATTTTTATCCTCATTAAATTTTAAAGAAAAAACAATTGTCAAGGTCTGCAATGTGATTTGGGAGAGGAGATAGTGAATTAGATATACCAGAAAAAGGAAAAGGCCCAGATATTTTTTTACATGCAAGGGAAATGAAGCAAGAGAATGGATTTCATTAGAAAATTTATAAGGGAAGCATAAGGATTTTCTCCTTATGAGAAGTAGATCACTAACCTATCGAATGTGGTGAATATCAAGCAAATGGGCTCCATCAGAGAAGGAAGGTGGAAGGAAGGCCAAGTGAAGTGGTAAAATAATTTGCATTCCCTTTTTTAGATGCAAAGTGATTAAGGATTCCTATAAAAAAATTTTGATATTCAAAAAAATAATATATTAAATATTCACCCTTTACACTTTAAAAGTTAAAAACTTTGATTTTCAAAGTACATTAAAAAGGAAATTGGATGTATTTTTTATAGTCTCTTGAAATTGAAAATTTGGAGGTTAAGGTTTCAAAACCCATAGTTTATTTTGATTAATTCAAATATTGGAGAAATAAGGGTGTAAAAGGTGTTATAAGGTGTAATTTTTAAAAATTCCCAAGAATATTTTTTATTTAGAAACTATTTTTGAAGGTGAAGGCAAAACCTCAAAATAGTATTTCATTGTCTTGTTTTTGACTTGTTTCTTTAGCACCATGGAAAACATTGTGAGTTTGATTTTTGAAAATGGTAAACTTTCACCTAAAAATTACAAATAATGGAGTACGAAGATGGAAAATACACTCATTTTTAATGATCTATGAGAAATAACTGAGAAAGAAACCACACCACCAACTGAATCTGTAAAATTTATTGAATATCAAAAATATAATAAATGTGCACTCGCACTTTTGAAATCATGTTGCATTGAATAGGTAATCATTCATATTAAGGTAGTTAAAATTGGTACATAGAAAGCATGAAAAGTGTTAATATATTTTTATGAAAAACAACTTCCATATAAGCAGATTAGCCTTCTTATGCAACTATTAATAATAAACTAGCAAATAATGAAGATGTCTCTGAATATCTTTCTCACATGAAAACATTGAAACAAGAATATTGCACAACTGGTGGTAAAATTCATGATGACATGTTGATTTCCATCACATTGAATGGTCTAAATTATACATACACCACTTTTGTTGAAATTCTACAGCTTAGTGATAAGCTTAATGGTGCCACATTTGACTCTATTTGTAAGTTATTAACTCAACATGAGAGACAATTTGTAAGAAAGAAGAGTACATCGATAGAGGAGGCACATTATACCAAAATAGGTAATCCATTATATGAGCATAATATAAAACATTCTTTGAAGCACTTTTAGAGATAGAAACACTCCCCATGAAACACTTTTAGACATAAGCATCATTCTAGACATAGAGATCATTCTGATTCTCTAAAGAATATACATCATTCTGGTTCTTTAAAGCATAGACATCACTCTAATTCTCAGAAACATGAACATTACCACAAACATTCACATGGACACAAACAAAAACACATGCATTATTCTTCATTTGTATATTCTTCCTCTAGTATCAATGGACATGAGAGAATATGCTAGAATTGTGGTGGCATAAGACATCTCTCTATAGAGTGCCCATCTAAAAGGAGGTCTTCTCAACATCAACAGAAGGAAAAATCAAACATTGCTAATCACTCTAGTCACATTGGTCACTATTCTGGTTATTCTTCTAATGGATGGGATGAATGTGAAGTTGATTTATTTTCAGCTAATGACTATATATTCTAAGATAATAACACACCCATTTTGTGTAAGTTGTTAGGATCAAGATTGAGATTTGATGTAGTAACATTTTTTTGCGTATGTACATTACTTTCATAGATCTAGTGTTGATATGATCTTTGATGTGGATCATTTTAGTGGTGTACTTTTTTTATTTGCTACATAGATTCTCACCTCTCTCCTGATATGGGGAGAAGATATTACATATTGGTTTTTGATCAATCATTAGTGACTGTAGTATGAGTCAGCATTGAATTGCCTATAAGAGATGTTGGTGATTGTTGGGCATCATTTTGAGATGTGTCATATACAATATTGGGGTGCTCACTTGTTGGAAGGATTTTGTATGAGGATCGATATAGTTGGACATAGTGAGATCTTGTTCTACTTCAGTGTAGGGATGATCAGGGTGTTGATCAGTCCAGGATGCACCATGTACTAGTTTTAGTTGTAGTAGAGTCTACTTGAATGACCATTAATGCTATGATAAATAAAAATTGGTTGGCCCTTGATTTTTTTAGTTTATTAGGAGTGTGATAATATATATGATGCAATTGAATTAACTACTTATCCAACAATGGGTCAAGGATATCATGTGGGTAAGCATTGAAATCAAATTGGAAAGGTTACATCTTCCTAGATTTAAATTTAATAATTATTATGAATGTGATTGAAAGTAAATTATTCCCCTTTATGTAACATAATAACATCATCGTAAGTGGATTGAATTTTACATAATGGATGATTGCCATTGATGTAAGCCTTTTTGTTAAGGTCTTGTTTAATATATACACTTTTATATGTATTTTTATAATGTAATGATTACCTTGATGAACATTTGTATCACATTACCTAATTAGAATTTGATATATGAATCTTATTTATGTAATTGAATGCTTGCATTAGATTCAATAGAATGTTTAATCTATTTTGAATTTATTGAACTTAAGATTAAGAGATATTCAACCATTAAAATGAAAATGCTAAAAAATTATAACTATGATAATAAAACACAATATTATACTAAATTTTAAATAATTTAGAATTTTCTAAAAATATTAAATGAGTGTAAGAATATGGAATCCTGCATTAAACATATTTAATGTTGAATATTTAAGATAACTATGTTTGGGAACTACTTAAAAAGACATGCAAAAAATGTCACATCTAAAAAAAAATTACAAAAAGTATTGGGACAAGACTGCAAAAGGAGGGCAATGACACAATTTGGCCTTATCTATTGACCATGATGACATCTTAGTTGAATGTGCAATTGACAATTTGACATGGATCTATGTACCTATAAATGAAGTTTTACTAAATTTTTGGGAGAGCCGAATAGACATGTGGAATACTTGAAAAACACAAAGCTTTATTCTTGAACAATAAAAAAAGATAGATATAAAATGCAAAGAGGCAAAATAGGTAAAGGGAATAACTGAGTTATCTTTAAAAATCCCCACGTAATCTAAGTGTTGCCTACATATCAAAAACGAGTTCAAGCCAATGTAGTTCTCCCTCCTGGGGTAGTTGTGTGATTTGTGTTTTTACAAATATATGATTATAGCTAGAAGATCCATTAAATGATTGAGAATGGATGCCTTTGACCTAGAATAAACAATATTGAGACTTTGGCCTATGATTGTTAGAAAGTAGCAAAATTTAATTTGAAATGAATAGTCTCTTTTGCTTAATGTGTATTAATTTGAAATTAACTTTCTAGGGGTTTTCAATGAACTCTTTGATTTGATTTTATTGTGAAATGTTTGGAATATTTTCACTAACTGACATTAAAAAATGCATGTTAGAGCCATTTTAGAAAGTACATTGGGGACAAGGCCATGCTATGGGACAAGACCACATTGTGGTCCTATCTGACCTAACATGATCCTATCGTAAAAATACATAAATTGTTAGAAAATGCCTGGCATGTGCTTGTAGGTTGAATAGGAGTGAATGGGGTTGAAATATGTATGTCTATATGATATTTTTGTGTCTTAAAGAAAGTGAAGTCTCTCTCATATATGTCTAGTTAGAGAAATGGTGAATAGTCCAACAAGTCAAGGATGTCAAGAGTAAGCATTGTCAAACACTTAATAATTAAATTTATGTGTAGATAAAACTAGTCTTTCAACCCAAAAGTCTCCAAAGCGCCAATCCCAAATCTGGAAATCTTTAGAATTCACCTAATTACAAATATTTTCTTCTGAAACTTTGTCTAAATTTCTCTATATTATTATTACATCAATTAATTAAACATTATTATTATCTTATACATGTATTTTAACCACTAAATTAAATGCAATTCATTTATTTTCATTACATTATCCTTAAAATAATTTAATCATATAATTCATATAAAATTGAAATATTTAACATATATTATACTAAACATCCTAATATGGCCTATATGAATGAAACTTTTTATTATATTAAATACATAAATGTTTAAATATTAACTCAAGTATAGTAATTAAGTATTGAAGGCTTTAAAATATTAATAATATTGAATAAAATATTTTAGCTACAACACATATGAAAAAGTAAGCTAACAGCTTCCAAAAGGTGAAAGTTACACTAAAAGGGATTTGTGACTTCATGTTTTGGTAAACCAGGGTTTTGTAAAGAGAAAGAGTGTAAATTGATAGTCGTACCTCACTCAAAGTATATGATTTCTAACTTCATCCCACTATTTGTGTATAAAGTGTTAAGTAACAATAATATGATATTTATAGTGGGGGTGATGATGGAAATCAAGTGGTATGGTTTTTGATATGTTATATCAATAAACTATATGGTGAGGATACATTTTGATACATGGTGAGCTTAAGCAAAAGGAATTTTTTTTGGTGAAGAGAAAGGACATACAAAACATAAAAGTAATAAAATATTTCAAGGTAAATTGGACAGTGATAATGAAAGGCAATGATAAAACATTTCAAATGATTGACTAAAAAATGTCAATTAAACAAAAAGAACCATATGAAATGACTATCTTATATTCATATTTCTATACCTAATTAAAATATTATGAACAACTTAAATAAGTTTAACAAATCTAAAAATATAATAAACAAATAACTAAGTATTCTAGTTATGGTATTCTAAACTATGTGAAATTCAATGTCTTTATTGCCATTTGGTAACCTTATACAATAATGCAATTTATAAGAGTGAATGGGTTGGTGTGTGATACATCTACTCATAGTGGGACATGTGTCTCGTCCATGCCATGGAATCCCAACCCTTTCAAAGTAGCCTAGAAGGATCTAATATTGGGTTGACGGCCTCTTATAAAATTCCTAACACACAATCCAAGGCTAATCACTTATCATGGTCAACATATATTTTTGAGTTTTTTTCCATAATTTATAAAATTAATATAAAATCTATATGAAAGCCAAAGATCTTTGGAATGGGGCAAACTTCACACCTACTAAGCATCTTAAATTAAGACATTAAATCTTCCATTAACCAATGATTGATAATTATAACATAACATCACAAAACACTAAGTGATTCACATATACACAACACATGTAAATGTAACAACATATATAGCAAGAATGTAGTCCAATGATATGCTTATAATATGAAAGGGCTATTGGGTATATGGTCCATCGCCCATTCCCCTTTTTTTCCATCAATGACCTATCTTCTTTATACTCATTAAACCTTTCATAAAGTTGTGACAATATTAAATATGATAAAGTAATTATGAAAAAAAGACATTTATAATATGACCATATCAATTGGTAACGTCTGTCATGGTCACATGAGTATGGATGCTTGTATCATATATAAATCTCAAGAAAAGAACCAATACGAGCTCCAACATTATTATGAACACTTAGATACAAGGCATAGTAGGAAAAACTATTTGCTAGAGGAAGTCATCTTCTATTCCCTTAAGATCTACAACAAGATATAATGGAAGGAAAGCCAACATGAACTCATGCTTCTATATCTATATTTTAGATTTTATACCTCACATATAGTAAGATCAATACACTTAAAAGAGTTGTTAACATTCTTAATACAACTCACATCATACTTGATGGGTTTTTTATTAACTGGACACACTCATTTCAATTCTCCAAAGCTATTCAAAGGAAAATAGTCAAGTCCTTTAACATTTGACATCTATGCATAAAATTGAGACCCTGTAAAATGTAAGTTGATTATACATCTCAAGCTCTCTCCATAGTCAAGTCTTTCAACATTTTACATCTATACATAAAACTGAGACCCTGTAAACTTCTTAAATTTTTATCTATTGTTTTGTCATGTACGTTGATTATGCATCTCAGGCTCTATCCTTCCCTGCATCATGTAATCAAAATTCTTGTTGATCTGAGACTTCATGCATATTGAACTTTTCTAGTTCAAAATCGTACATAAAAAGGAAACTCAATTAATTTATCATTAATAAATTCAAGCATAAATAAAAGTCTGTAAATTCATTAATATAAATATTTAAAATTATATTAAAATAATTATAAATTTTTTACCTTGTTAATATACTTATCCACTAGAGCTGGGAGATCTTACATGATCTTACTGGATATCTTACAACCAGTGGATTTACAACCTGAGAAGAATCGAATACCTAAATCATCGCATTAACATTCCCCCTGCGCTCAATACTATAGTCTTCTACTCCGTCAGTTTTTTCTGCAATTACCTATAAAATCAAAACAAATTCATCAATATTTTTATATTTAAAGATAAACAACAAGATAAATTCCCTGTAAAATAAAAGCATCAGTTTATAATATATGCATGTGATGACCTGACCTGCAGCAGAATTTATTATCTTTGTTAGTGTTAGATCTCTTTTGCTATCCAAAACGCAAATCAAATGCATGTGAATCTTGTCCTTTTGAAGGCATTAATGTGAGGGTGATTGCCCGCCAACAAAGCAAAACCATTCATTAGCTGTCAGCTTGCCATTGTCAGGCAAATGCATGCTGTCCATAACAGGGCAAAAAATAATGTATTTGGAATTGGAATCTCCTTTCGGTCAGTTTTGTCATATATTGACATTATTGAGGTACACTAATAGAAATGTGAGGTCAGTGACGTATATAAAATTGAGTAGGGTACTTTTAGATTTGGAAAGTCTCGTTTATATGCATCAGAAATAACAACTGTTAATGGCAAATGCATGCTGTTCATAACAAGACAAAAAAAAAGGTGTTTGGAATTGGAATCTCCATTCGGTCAGTTTTGCCATATATTGACATTATTGAGCAGAAATAACAACTGTTAAGTTAAACAATATCAAACATTCATTATAAAAGGGAATTATTATTTAATTTTACACAATTAATCATATATATAAATATATATATATATAGTATTGATTAATTTAAAATATAAGAATTTTATTTTTCATGTAGTTAATTATTCAAAAAAATAAATCATACTTAATGATAATTTGTATTGAGTGGCTTTATTTATTAATATAGACTTTGAGAAAGTCTATGATTGGATTGACAGGGCATTTATTTTTGTCATGCTATAATATTTACATTTTGGTCCCACTTTCATTCAGTTTGTGCACATCTTTTTTTTTTAATGATTCATCATATCTTTCCATTAATGTAATCGATTTCAAGCTTTACAACCTATTCAGATCCATCATACAAGGTTCTCCCTTGGCCCCAACCCTGTATGTTCTCAAAGTAGAAGGCTTTGGATATCTCTTGACTAATGCTCAATCGCAAGGCCTAGTGCATAGTATAGCCCTTCTTTTGAAATAACCCCCAACAATTTCTCAATGGCCACTTCACTGATGAATCTTTTCTTATGGTCATCAAGGACGAGGATGTTTGGCCAATGCAATCCACTATTTTTAGGTATTTTTTCTTACCTATGATTCCACCATTCAATGGCATAAAACGTAGTTATATAGGCAATTATATCTTCCACAACCTCCCTGGATGGTGTAATATAATTGGCAATAGCTTCACCATGATGATATATTTAAAATTTTGGGGATCCCCTTTGCCATTAAAGTCTCCCCCTCTCGGGTTTGGAAATAGGCAGTCATCCTTATTGAGAAAAAACTCTTGTATTAGATCCCCAAGTCGCTTTTCGTGGCTGGAAAATTCCAAATCTAATATAAAGTGCTTACTACCACCCATGTGTATTAGTGCACCAAATATGACATCAACAAACTTAAAAAGTTTCTAAGGTATTTCATCTGGGCCAATCCCACCTCTGGTAAGCATTTACATAGAGTTGTTTGGGATTATTACTGTCTCACATGGAAGGTTGGTGGTATGGGCCTTATTGATATCTCTCATCAAGCCTTTGCTTTATGTGCTAAGTGGATTATTCATGAATTGGAGGGAAAATAAACATGGAATATTCTTGTCAAGAAGTACATTGCTCAAGGGTCCCCCTATGATCGTGTGGTTTGTAAAGGGATTTGTTTTCCCAATATCTTTATTCTAGTCAACCCAATTAAAGTGGTGGGAACCTTTGTTATTTAGAGTATCTGGAAAGCTTGGGGAAAAAAACATACCTTAGCTATTATAGAATGGTTTAGGCTTTAGGGATGGTCTATCCATGAACCAATAATAAATTTAGTGGTCAATAGTCATAAACATGTAGGCAGTTCCTCTAGAAAAAGTGCTTTGGACTCATACACTTAGATTCTATCACAGAGGTATCCACACCATAATAGACAATTTATATAAATAAACATGATTTTGGATCCCATGGAATGCCTTCCAAGCTAAGCACAAACTTTCTCCATCTGACAAAGAATTTTATGATGCGATTGTAGTAGTAGTGCTAATGGAGTTCTTTTACAAGATCTCCATCACCTCTGCCTGCCCTTGATGGAAGGATTGGAAATGGTACAAAGAGACTCACTCCCAAAATTATACTACCAAAAAAGGATATGAATGGCTCTCTCCACACATGGCTATGGTGGATAAAATCAACTAGAGGTGGGATATACATTCCTCAACTTCTCTCTAGGAGAAATGATTTCACACTATCTGGTCTACTTGTACTGAGCCCAAAATTACTCAATTCAATGGATGTTTTCCTTATCAATCCCTTCTTATTGGAAGGAGGTTGGTCCAATTGGGGATATTCCTTCGCAATTGTCACTTTTATAGCCACTTTGAAACCATAGTGCACATTTTTTAGCACTGCTCAAAGGCCAAGCATCCCTGGTTACATATTCATGATTTGTTCAGTCATTTCACTCCATTACCCTAAGTGGATACCATATTATCTTTGGGGATAACCCAATTCTACCTCTTTAGTCACCCAAATTTAATATGATTTTATAATGGAAATTTTATTTTGACTCTAGAAAAAATGTAAGTCAACAATACTTTCAAATAATTTTGTTGACTCTCTATTTTCTACTTATGAAAAAGCTACCATTGTTTTTAATGTTATTATGTAGATTCAAGTACAAATAAATAAAGTGGTTATGGAAATGATTACGTGAAATAGAACATCCATTATAGGGGTGACATGCCTTGAACCATTTCTCGTGTGTTGTCTTCCCCACATAGGTACACTTTGTGTCGTAAGAAATATTTTTCCTCCTATGGGTGGCTCTATCTAGAGTTGACCTTGCAACCATTCCTGGGCTTTTGATGACTTATAGAAGAGTCACTCTCTCCTATGGTGTAGCAAGGTGGTTAGGGTTCTTCCTTGTTGATCGATGTGATGGATGGGGTTAACCACCTCATCACAGTCATCAATGGGGTTCCCAGCCTCTGATGGCCCAGACTTGAAGTAGGTTGCAATTTGGAAGTTCTTAGGATGTTTCCTTTCATCCTTTTGATAAAATTGTATTGCATCTTAAACTATCCATTTCTCCCCTTCATCCTATTGAAGTAAAAACTAATCTTGACTAGGTAGATCTCGATGCTAGATGGGACCCAATAGATGACAATACATATCTTCCATGCTCTAGGTAGGGTGGTCTTCTTGAAAATGACATGCCCCCAGCTGGTTTATTCGATGTTATTTCTTAAGTTTTTCTCTTTTTAGATGTACTAGAGCTTTCACTAGGCATGGCCTAGTTTGTTTGTTACTTTTATGGCCTTGGGTCTTTTATTCCAAGGCAATGCCTAGTTTGACTTTGGCAGTGTGCCCTCTACCACCTTTTTTTGGTGAATAGTATTGTACAAATTTTATTTATAATTAAATTATTTTCTTCAAAATAATTTACATAAACTTAAGTTTTTACTGGTTACATTATAACTACAACTAAAATAATAGTGAAATGATTATGAAGATAAGCATTAATTCATATCATTTGGAAAAGCTCCAAAGACTTGTTTTGTCCTAAATATTTTCATGTTTAACAAAAAAATGGTGGTGGCATAGCCAATTAATACTATAAGATTTGAGAACAAAATCACCTATATATAAGCACACATACAATACTAAAATCTAATCAGATTTTGAAATGAAAATAAAAAATTTAAGTAATTTTCTCTACTAAGATAATTGCCTTGTCACATTCAACACCATGCTTTTGCAACTCATAACACAAACCTTGACTTGTTTCCTACATGAAAAAAATGAAATGCTTTCTACCACATAAAATCTTGTGGATTTTTTTTGACAACTGATGTATGATGATATAATGGGTGGTTTTTGCTTGTTCTTCAATCTTATAAGTTGTCTAATGGGCTTCCATGAAACTTCTAATGTCCCTCTTTCTGTGCATAAAAACTATATTATTTGTTGTGTCTATGTCTTTCCTCTCTTCTTACTTCTTGATCCATTGTCATTTCTCTATCTCTCTTCCTATTCAAATGCCTTCCATTTTAACCTTTGACTTCAGACACTGAAATTTTTTTATGTACTATAAAAACCATACCCGAAACAAAATTTATTACAAGGTGTATGATTATGAGAAATTATACTAACCCTTTTCCTCCATCATTGGTAGATCATTACTGATATAAAAAATCTTTTGATGATTTGTAGACAACAATTTTTTCCTTTTTTTTTATAAATAGAATGAAACTAACCTCTTATGCCATTGAAGTGGTCTTCTATATTCTTGATACTGCCAAATGAAGAACTCAAAAACCCTTTCCAATTTCTCTCCCCCAAGTTTGCAACGTAACCTTTTCCATTGAAATATATAATTAATAATATAATAAGGCAATTTAATACAATATTTACCTTCACTGGTACAAAAAATTAAAAAATTACCTTAGAGATATGAATTTTTCAAAGCTCCCTATAGTTAAAGACTTTTTTTATAAATGTTTAGACACTTTTCCCAATAACCATTTTTCAAACTAAACTAGTGGTAAGAAAAGAAAAGCAAGCCTACCCTCTACATCCTATGTAGATCTAATAGGAAGAACCCAATTAATGATAACACAAATACAAGAAAATTTTAGTTGAAAGCATTGCCTAAATTTGATTGCAATATGGTAATATTTACATTATTTGTCATAAAATACACTCAACTTATTTAGAATATTGTATAAGATAAAATGTAAAATTTTAGGTAGGCTATAAAAATTTATAAAGAATATTATATACATATAGACACACATGCACATACATATGTACGTGCATGTGCACACATATATATATATATACGTATGTAGATATGTATATATATTCTTTATTATATTATAAATTATAGAAATTAAATCTAGAAAGCTTCCAATTTTTAAAAGTATTGATTAGAATATTCCAACAACTATATGTCAAAAGTTTAAAAATTCATTTTTCTTATAATAATTTCTCTTATAAAAGAAGTATATTATTTTAATTATTAAACTTAAAACTAAAAAAACAAAATACAATTTTTTTACACATTTTTATATTTATTTTTCTTTTTCTTTTTATGCCAAAGGAAAATCTATGGGCCTAAAAGAATGACTAACATTCCTAATAAAATCCACACAATACTCAATGAATTTTTAAAAATCCACAATTAAATTCTCTAAATTTTAATATTTTACATTTTTTTAAAACTGAAACCCTACAAGCTTTTTAAAGTTTTCACCAATGTTTAATCAAATGTCTTGTTAATCTTTAAAAAAAATGAGATTTCATATATAATAAACTTTTTTATTTCAAAATTTCACGCTACAAAAGGTATTTAACTTAATTGGCATTAATAATATCAAAAAAATAAAATTATATTTGTAACCTTTTTAATATAAATTTTTAAAATTATATTAAAATAATTATAAAAATTTTACTCTATTAATATATTTCTCTAATAAACTTAAAAGATTATTTTCTTATAATTTCTAAAGAATGTTCTTTTTAATATTTTTTCATTTAAGAAATGGATAAGATTAATTGAGAAGGCTGCATTTAAATGAGTCACCTACTCAAATAATTACATCCTAAACCTTCAAATCAAAGCAATTATTAACTCAACCAATTTAATGTAATGTATAAACATTTCTCTTTTTAAATAGACTTAACCAATAATAAGATTTTAAGAATTATAAAATTTTATTTTTAAATAAGAAATATCACCATAATTAAATTTAATGAAAAAAATTGAGTGATAAAAATATAGATTTAAAAAAGAAACATTATTATAATTAAATTTAAGAATAGAAAAGATTTTAAAAACATAAAAATTTACATTTAAATGAGACACTCTTACAAAATTACCACCCAACCCAAACAAATATTGATTCAAATTAATAGAGAAAATAAATATTTATTTCTTTAAATACAAACACAATTACAATTAAACTTAATAAAAATCTCTTTAATAAAAAAAATATTATAATAATTAAATTTAACAAGTTTTTCAAAAATAAAATTTTAGTAAACTTCTCTAGTAAATAAAATATATATATAATAATTCTACCTAATGAAAAACTAAAGATATATGTCTTACCCTTTCAAAATTTAAACTCGTATACAACTAAATACATTAAATTAATTACTCTTACAAAACATAAATTTATATACACTTAAATACCCTTAATTAATTATCAATTAAAATTTTATATTTGAAAAAAAATATACATTTAAGTTTTTTTTTAAAATCCGAATAATGAACAGCCAGGATGCCTGAATCATCGCATTAACAGTCCCCGTGCGCTCGATAAGTTTTTTTTATTGGAATTAGCTTTAAAATGAAAACAAGTTTATCAGTACTTTAATATTTAAAAAAAAATTAAATTATACATTCAAGTTGTGAAATAAAAATGTTCTATTATAATCATAATTTTCAAAAAAAATTAATACAAGAATAAAGATTGTATACCAAAATCTATATCTATATGTTTTAATGATAATATCTACATATAATTTAATGTTATTCTTATTAATTTACTCACATACCTTAATTTGAAAAACATCTCCAACCAGATATCCAAACCCACGTCTCCTAAGAACTTATCATTTTTGTTACTATTAGGTATACCTCTTTTGCTTTCCAAAACGCAATCCAATGCGTATGAATCTCTTCCTTGACCAAAGCAAAACCTATCTTTCATTGTCAACGTCAGGCATATGGATGCTGTCCGTAAGTTTCCATCTATCTTTCAATTTTTTATTTATTTTTTAATTATTTGGTGCTTCGAATTGGGATCTCGATTCGGTCAGTTTTGTCATATATTGACATTATTGAGGTTGAGTTTTAGAAATGTATGGTCGATGTATATAAATTGGAGTAGAGTACCTAGTGAATAAGGTAGCGTACTTTTTGGATTTTCCCAAGTGCAACAATGAAAGGATATTCTGAGATTATATAATTATATGATTAATAAAATAGTTTATGTTATTTTTATAATAAAGACTTTAGAAATATGAGATTTCTATTTTCTATCTGATTAATAATCATTTAAAAAATTTAATCATATTTAATATTAAATATAATAAAGTTAAATTTTGACTAGAATTATAATTATAATTGAAATAACATTGAAATATATACAAAGATAAGCTTTAATTTATTTTATTTGGAAGAGCTTTAAAGACTTTTTTTCTTTGAAATATTGTCAACAAGTTTAATAAAAAATAGTAGTTATAAAATCAATTGTTATTATCAAAGTTGTGAACAAATCAACTATGTATAACTGCACATACAATATTAAAATTTTATCAGACTTTTAAATGGAAATAGAAAATTGAAGTAACTATCATTACAGAAATAGTTAGTTGGTCATATTGTACATGATTTTTTAGCAAGCCATAACATACATTTTGATTTGTCCCCTACATGCAAACACAAAATGCTCTCTTGCACATCACAACATTAAGGCTTTTTTTCTATCACCATCGATGGATGATGATCTAATGGATTGTTTTGGCTTTTTCTTTAATCTTGAAAGTTGTCCAAGTGAATTTCTTTCAACTTCCATTGTCCATCTTTTTATGCATGACAATTGTATTATTTGTTGTGTGTATGCCTTCCCTCTCTTTCTACTCCTTGATCCATTATAGTTGCTCTAAATATCTCTCTTTTTGGATGTCTTGCATTTTCTCCTCTAACTTCATGCACTCGAACTAAATCTGTATACTAAAACAACACCATCCCTAAATCAAAAAATATTACAATGTGTATACTTATGTGAAACTGTCCTAACCCTTTTCATCTAATGTTTGGTGAGTATTACTAATATAGAAGTTACTTTTGTGATATGTAGACTTTAATAATTATTTTTTTATTTCAATATAAAATCCAAAACTAACCTCTTATGCCACTGAATGTGATCTTCTAAATACCTGATACTATCAGATGAACTCAAAAAGCCTTTCCCATTTATCTCCCCGAAACCTATAATGTTACTTTACGATGGTACAATATAGTCAACAACACAACAAGATAATTTAATATTATGCCTACCATTACTAATATATAAGATTAAATAATTACTTTATTTATTTGAGGTTTTCACAATCCCTACCATTAGAAAATTGTTTTTTCTAAATATTTATACTGGGTTTTTTGAAATAACCATTGTTCAAACTATATGCACTCGAACTAAATTTGTATACTAAATCAACACCATCCCTAAATCAAAAAATATTACAATGTGTATACTTATGTGAAACTGTCCTAACCCTTTTCATCTAATGTTTGGTGAGTATTACTAACATAGAAGTTACTTTTGTGATATGTAGAATTTAATAATTATTTTTTTATTTCAATATAAAATCCAAAACTAACCTCTTATGCCACTGAATGTGATCTTCTAAATACCTGATACTATCAGATGAACTCAAAAAGCCTTTCCCATTTATCTCCCCAAAACCTATAATGTTACTTTACGATGGTACAATACAGTCAGCAACGCAACAAGATAATTTAATATTATTCCTACCATTACTAATATATAAGATTAAATAATTACTCTATTTATTTGAGGCTTTCACAATCCCTACCATTAGAAAATTGTTTTTTCTAAATATTTATACCAGGTTTTTTGAAATAACCATTGTTCAAACTATATCTAGTGATAAGACAAAGAAACCAAGGATACCCTTTGCATCCTATGGATGTCTAATAGGAACAACGCCAATCAAACACTTGTCTTCATTTTTCTACAACTCTTTCTCTACTAACTTTATAGTCAGATTTTAAAAACAACAATAATACAAATACATGTAAAATTTAGTTTAAAGCATGCCAAACCTTACATTGGGGCCTAAGTTTGATGGTTTTATGGTCATATTTATTTTTTTAATTATAAAATACAATCAATTTTTAAGAGAGTATATTAGATGAAAAATAAAATTTTAAATAGACTATCAAAAATTATAAAAGATTATATAAAAATAAATATTCTATCTATTGTTTCATTCTTCTACTATATATTATATTAAATATTTTAAGAGTAATGTTGAATAGATAATTGTCATCCTTTTTAAATATAAGTAGGATCAATCATCAAATTTAAGCCCTACCCTAGACAACTACATAAATATTAAAAATTTCAAAAATGCCCAAAGGTACATGGTTGGTTGATCATCAAAGCTAGTCAATCATCACATTCAAACACTTAAACTCAATTTGAATTCATATACATAATATTAATAAATGCAACAAATTTAACTTACAATAATAAAATGCCATTATCAAACCCTTAAAACTCAATTTGAATTCATATATGTAATATTAATAAATACAACAAATTTAATTTAAAATAATAAAATGGCATTATTTTTGAAAATTTAATATTAAGATTTCAAATATTTGCTCTTGGTTGCATTAATGACTTCCAATTGTTGCAACTTCATTGGGTTTTGAGCTTGGTTTGACCTCTATTCTAATGGATGAATGACATCGGTTTAGATTTAAATTTGATTTTTGAATTTGAATCTATCACTCTTGAAGTGATTTGACTTGTTCTTATTTATTTCTAAACTGGTATGGATTGATCATTAGTAGTGTTATTTGGAGGTTTCAAGTTCCTTCAAAGACCCGATGGTTATCTTGACTGGGATTTTATATTGATTGGGTCCATTTTCTCATACTACTAAATTGGACCTCCTATGTTGAGGATCCCTATGGGTATACCTTTTTTGGCTTTTCCTTTTGGGGACTTGGGCCCCCTTGTGCCCAAGGTGGTTTATACTTTTTTTCTTTCCTATTTTGTCCCTTCAAGAACCTCATTGGTTCTTTTTGAGACTTGGGCCTCTTTCTCTATTGGTCCAATGAGTTTTTGGTTTAGCCACAACTCGCTGGTTCTTGCCCCAATCAAAAGTGGTGGTTGTTGTTCCTTGATTTTTAGGGCCCTCCTAGTCCTTCACTCTAGCTACTTCTTTTGGCTAGGTCCTCTTTATATTCATGGTCAGCTATTTTTATCCAGGAGGAGATCTAGATGTCATGATGTATTTTTTGATAAGATTCTATTTGTAATCTTGATCAATTATTTCCATCTAGAAGAAGACCTAGACCTCTTGATGTATCCAAGCTAGTACCCACTCTAGTCAAAGATGGGCTCACTCAATCAAAAGAAAATGCCAAATCAATAGATTTACAAATTCAAGATAACATATCTATAAAATGTTACCTCAGAGGTGAGGTGTAGTGCATTCTAAAAATGGTGTAGCAAAGAGGACCCTATTCTAAGATGGGAATAATGGACAATTTACTTGGTAATACTACAAAAATCCATCATTTTTTTACAATCTAACTAAATATTCATTGTTCATTTTATCACTTAAACATTTTCAACCAATCCATCAAGGCAAAAATATTAATTGTTAATAATAGAGATGGAGGGGGCATAGTGATGTTTCATTTACTCCATTTTATGTAGTATCATTTTTTTTTTTTGAAATTAGTTTCTTTAATAACATGAGTGAGGATTCCATCAATTAAAATTTATCAATTTTATCTTTTAAAATTTTAAAATAAAAAACATATCAATTCAATGTTAAAAAATTTACAATTTAATTTTACATAAAAATTTATGACTCTGTGTTAGATGAAATTTTTTAATTTTAATTACATGTTAAATTTGGTTATAAATATACTTCAGAATAATACAGAGAATAAGATACAATTCTACTCTTTTGTAAGCTCATACTTCAAATTTTTTTCTTTTGTAAACTCATACTTTAAATTATTACTACCTATTGGAGGGACTATAGTTTTTGCCTTAATAACATAACACTGTGTCCCACTAGCCAGACAAAAAGAAAGTATTACAAAATAATCCCTAAAAAATACTTAATGATTTATAAAAAAAGAGTAAAATGTATATTCACTACATATTTGTATATATAATCTAAAACATAATTTTTGAATAATTTCAATGACATAAACTCAAGATATTTCGAGGAGAAGATGAAAGTATATGTGCCCTGTTTATACCTAAAAGTGGGACACACTACAACATTTACTTTGTCAACACTTCTTTGACATCCAATAATTACAACTTACCTAATATATATTTACACTTTTCAAAGGTTTTACAGAGGCATAATATTTTTTAATCTTTTTCCCAGTTACAATTAACTGAGAATTAAATTTCTCATGGTTGTCCAATTAAATAATTTCAAATTCTTATGATTCAAAATATCCCTTGAAGTCTATGGACTTCAAAATGTGAGGTGAATACATGCTTAGTTTGGTAGACGTATCCTTTTTATTCTAATCTCATTTTGTGGTTAGACAAGTAACATGCTAGGAGGGTGAATAATCTAGTTGGATACCTACTAGTTGAATTTGATGAAGCAATGTGGAACTCTACATATTTATGCTTGATCTAAAGGTGTTTATATCATACAAAGGCTTTCCTATTATCATTCACAATGCCAAAATATTACTTGCTGGCTCAGGACCCCTGGCAAATAGTTGAGAAACCTACATGCTACCAATTGTGCCAATACTTGACACCACTACAAAACTAAAATGCTAGGCCACTATACATTTTAAAGGAGGTCAGAAATAATATTTTTAAATAAATATATCCAACTAAAATAATAAAAACAACCATTTCAATGTTAAACTGTAAACTAGGCCCTCTGTTGTGTTAGGTACTATTGCCATAACACAACCCTTATTTTCATTTGTAAACTGATACTTCAAACTTTTAAAGATTAGTTTTTTTAGTGATCCATATTTTTATGTGTGTTGTTATTTGATTATTTTTAACATTACACAACTAACCCTTAAGGGACCTTATAAAGAAAATGACCCAAATTCCCATAAATATATATTGTGTGTTTCTATAGACACAAATTAATATTTAATTTACAATTGTGTACTTCTCACTATTCTTTTACACTTATCTTTAGATCTATCTTAGAGTCTATTTTGATCGCTTTTAATCACCTTGCACAGTCTTATAAGCTAATAAATAATCCCCGAATGTATTCCTCTATATTCATATAAATCTTAGGGATATTTTAGGCCTTACTTAACACTCAACATGATCAAATCACCCATTAGACTACATTTCCCTAGGGGATTATAACACATCTCTCTAATGTTCGTGCCCCTGCTCCTACCATCCTACCAAATAATGGATAATTTTTAAATTCAAAAGTTATGTAAAGGTTAGCCTATGTTCCTAGTAATCCCCATTAGAAGGAAATTCAAAGATATAATAATAAACACATTTCAAACCATTTCATGCATAGGAGGCTTCCATATCAAAAATCACCAAAATAATTATTTTAGATTGAGAGAAAAGCATGTATTTATCCTAATTCTTATTGAATATCACCTTAGTAGCCTAGAACTCAAGTCTGAATACATATTCAAAATTAGAAGTCATGGTTAAGGCACTTAATCACATTAGTATTACAACAACAATTAACTTATTGCACTAGTTATTCACACACCAATGTAGGATGGGGGAACTACATAAATTTTAATCCCTCTTTGAAGTATTGGTATGTAGGTAGTGATTAGCATATGGGGTGTTGAGGTCTCACCCAAATTCAAACACTGACTCCTTTTTTCCCATTTAGTAGTATTGGTTTTCACATGTCAAAGAGCTAGGGTTTTTGAAGAAACATCACTCACATAGTGATCTCAAAAATATGATGGAAGCTCCCACACCAGATATAAGCTATATAGATAAAGACACAGAGAACCCATATACCCTCATTTTTTCATTATAAGTGGATATGAATGTTGTTAGAGTGGACATGAGCACCACCCCTTTTGTGTCTTATGTATGACACTATTATCTATGATTAGATTTGACTATTTATTCTTTTTTCAATTCACCAAATCCCCCTCCAAAAATGGTCTTAGTCTTTGATTCATATGGAAATAGTATTTTCCAAGTAAGTCTTTTTTATCTATTGTAATTTGTAATTTTTAGTAATCTTCCAAAATTGCATAGTTTGAAATCAGTAAATATGCTTAATATTGCTATATTATTCTCTCTCATTTCAAACAACATATTTTCATCTAGGATCTTATTATCCAAATTTGATAAAATGTATTGGTGAACCCATTATTATTTGAAAGTTGTCAAACTCTAATGATATATGTTTTCTAAGGTGTGTATCCTTGTTATTTTTGTTTCCATTTGTTATTTTAAGAATTATAGATTTAGTAAATTTAGTTATAAATATTATTTTACAAATTTTCCATTTCCTATTTTAAGAAATCTAAGCAAGTTATTTCTACTCCTTTAATAACAAGTGATATATTAGTTAGTATTCCAATTGTGAATATACTTATTCCTCCAAATATAATTCATAATATGGATAATAACAAGAGTATGTACCCATCATTAAATGTTCCTACACTTGATGAACATGTCAAATTCAATGATACTACTTCTGAAAATGAGAAATATAATGAAGATAACAATTGTTCCCAATTGTTCTAAATTGTGAACATATTAAATAAGTCCTAAATAATTTATAGGAAGACTTCATGAACAACCTCTTGATCGTAATACAGTATTTCAAACTCTTTTGGAGATGAAAATTGTAAACATTGCATAATCTTCTTAGATTACTACTCCATTAGATACAAATTTTGTACCACCCATCAATAAATTACTATACCAGTTCCTACTTTATTATTGGAAACACCGACTTTGGTTAAAACACACATTCCTCTTCTCCTTATGTATGATCCCTTAGGAAATAGATTCAATCAATGTAAACTAATGTGTGACATTTGGATCAGGATGCTTTGTAACCTAAGCAGGCACTCAATTCTCATATTTTATTGTACACTACATTGGAAAAACATATAGTAGTATATCCTGTACCTATAGGGTTTGTGTCACCTAAAATTACACTATATGATTGAAAGGGTGGCATTGAAAAACATGTCAATGTATTTCAAGCAACATGTTTTGACTATTTATAATGATAGATTATTGACTAAGTTATTCCTGATAAGTCTCAAGGACTATTTATTAAAATGGTTCTATGATTTACCACAACAATTGGTGCATGTATTCAATCCATTGGCCAATATGTTTCTATCACAATTTTCTATTAATATCAATGAAAATGTTTCCTATGCTCAGACTACTCTAGTCAAACATTAATATAATAATCCTATTATAGAATATGTTTTAATATATAAGACCATGTTGTCCAAAATGACAAATCCTTTGGAAAATAGATAAATACAGGGCATATTTAAGCAAACTTTGCTTCTATACTTACAGAAATCCATTATGTTTAAGATGTTTATCTCATTCATTGATTTTTTTCATATAGTAAAGGAAAGATAATTTAAGTTATTGGCAATTAACAAGCTCAAGTATAATTTTTTTTTGGATTCTAATATAAAAAATTAAACAAATCCAACATAAAAGATAATAAAAATTGATAATAAGGATGACCAAAAAGAAAAAATCCATGTAGTTTCAAAGCCTATTCCATGCATTGTCTTATCAACTCCTCTAAGGAGACAATTTAGTAATCTACATGAAGCTCCATATAAAGTTATTCAAACACTATAAGATTTCAATGTCATATTATCTCTCCATCCCATTAAATAGGTTGATGTGAATAAGCCTCTTCCAAACTCTTTTGACTAAAATGGCTTTTGTGATAATCAAAGGGCACTGTGACATCCTGATAATAGATGCATCGGTTTGAGACACAAGATTTATGATTTGATATATGAAAACATGATTGATGTGGGCACACCAATACAAAGCACAATAGGACAACCAAATGAAATTAAAAAAATGAAAATATTTAGTGATCCTTTTCCTAAGAACACAACTAATGAGGCAACAAATATATTAGGCATGCATTATGCATATAAAACACACCCTCCACCAAATTTTTACCATTCCCATGCAAAGGAACACCCTCCCTTGAATGGTATCATTACTGCTTATCATATTTTATTTTCATCTAGGTCACCCATCACATTTTAAGAGCATAAGATAGTCAATGATGACTCAAATTTATACTCTTTATTTGTTCGATCTCACATTGATCACCAACCTATTCATAGTGTTATGGTCAACAATGGCTCAAGTGTTAATATGTGTACAAACACACTTATTTATCATCTTAGATACATAGATTAGGATATGATCCCAACCACCATGGTCATAAAAGGATTCAATGGTCACATTAAGAACTCCATTGGTGAGATTACACTATGGGTTAGTCCTACACATGTGGCCACCATATTCATAGTAGTACCTAGTAAAGGGGTATTTCATATATTATTGGCATGCCCTTGGATTTCATAGATTTATGTATTTCCTTCTATAATCCATAGATGTTTTTAATACATATATGCTAATGAGGTCATTATAATTTTTGGTATCCATTATGAGTACCCTCTATCATAGATAGATCTAGTTACCACATAACAACCTTAAATTGAGCCACTTGAAAACGTAAAACCTACTCAAATATTATCACAATAGACATTTACACTTCTATAGAGGACTATCTTAGAGAGGCTCATTCAACATGATTTGTCATATATTAAAGATAACCACTTTCTACTTTTACACATCCTAAATTGATGTTACAGAGAATTATAGGTTATTCACATAAGACATCAACATAGGATTCACATACTTCAATATGAGTACAAAAGTTCCCCATAATTCAGCACAATCAAATGCAAAGATAGTATGCTACATAATAAAAATTAATTTGGTAAATATTATAGCATGGTATTTATTACATATTCATATTCTCCATTGAGATAAGTGTAATCACCATAACATAACTTTCTCCCCTCATGAAAGGTTACCATTCCTTTTCTTGACCTTGAGCCTATTGATTGTGAGTCTTTTTTAGGAATCATTGGTTAGTATCTCTATTTCATCTTGTACATATAATTTTACTTCATATATGTTTATAAAATACAAAAATAGTAAAATATTATATAGAAAATTCCGTATGCATTCTTATATGTGTTGGGAAATATACCCAGAAGCACACAATTGATTACCATATACAAGCAACTAATATGCGGAATTACCCAGAAGTAACAAGTAACTAGAAATCGGAAATAACACAGAATATGAGAGACAATACATAATTGTATTAATAATCTTCCAGAAAAGAATTACAACCAAGAAGATGCCACAGTCTTCTTCACCTTATAGAGGCTTCCCACACCCCAAGTGCACAGCAATTCAAATTCAAGAGTTATCCCTCTCACCAAAAATGGTCCCAACACACAACTCAAACACAGAGTTGGTGTTCACCTCCACTAGCCCGTATCCACTACTGCCAATATCACTAGTCAGTATGCACTACTACCAGTACACAATTACTCCATGTACTTCAAGTAGATCTCCCATGAACCTGCAATAACCTGCAACTCAACAGACCATACTTATGGAAGGAACTGCCTTGCCTTCCTTTATTGCTCTGAGCACTCATAGTACTCTAAGTAGATCCCTCATGATCTTGCTCCCTGTTGTGTTGTGATCTCACTGATCTTACTGCCACCTGCAAATAAACTTGGTTTTGCAACACCTGAAAACCTAGATCAAACATACACAATCTTCTGCAAATCAATGATCTTACTTACCATGCAGATCTCCAAACCCAACCTCGCACTCCTGCTGACCAAGATCATGCATCCATGAAGAATCCTTCTGATTCTCCAAACCAGCACCCACACTTGGCACTGTGGCACTAGGAGGAACACACCATTGCTCTCTTCACTCTGAAGGAGCTAATCTTTGCTCTCTTACTCTCTAGCACACGTTTACAATACAACACATGAGTCTATTATATAGATCCCATGCATACACAAATTAGACATCTAATTACAATAATTAGATCCATAGCTTGAGACTATAATTAGCTCTCAACATGCAAACACTTGGTTTGTTAACGAACTGTCCGTGAACTGGCAGTTCTGGAACCACACAAGCCACTGACGTTGGTCCCTGTCTGCCTGGAGGTGACCGACATCGGCCAAAACTTGCCGACATCAGTTGCTCTTCTGTCTGCACCTTGCCGACGTCGGTTGGCCTAACCGATGCCGGTGTCTATGACACTTAGAAACCTCCTCCCCTGTTTGCATCAGTTAAGCTTTTAGCTCCACAACCTAACAATATGTATTTTTTCATTCATCAGTTTAGTTTTGCACAATATTATATCCTTATTTTATCTAGTTTTATATAATACATGCTTCACCAGTGTATATGAGTGGTTTCAAATTACACAAAATATCAATCAAAAACATAGTTTTAGGTACATTAACTATTATATACTCAAAAATTACATTAAAACATGAGAATTGTGGTAGACAGGAGTGCATTGCTCTAGTGTCCCTTACCCCTATATTGTCCTAGTTAACTCAAAATATCACCACTCAGTTTTAGACTACACACATTATTTATACAACAAGTTAATTTGTAAGTTAGCTCATTAGGGAGATAGTATACGCATGTTTTATCCTTCTTTGCCCACATTATCTTAATCGTAACTAAAATATTTATATATCATTACATCTTTTGATATTTGTCACTCACTAACATTGTGATATAACATTGTATATCTGAGTTATTAAATATACTTAGGTTAAAGCTTAGCTTTTGTTGATAAAATTTCTTAATAATGCATTATTTTCATATTGCTTTCAAAGCTTCATCAATTGTATTCATTCTCTAATTTCTTTGAAGACATTTGAAAATGTCATTTTTAAGTGGCTCTAATCCTCCATATCTTTGATAGTATCCATGTGAGGACATTTGAACATGTGTTTGTGTGTGCATGGTATGTGTGAAAACATTTGAACATGTCCTTTTATGTGGTTCTAAGCCTCCATTATTTACTTCTATGTTTTTGAGGTAATTTGAACATGTCCTTGTATGTGATTTCAATTTGATTGAGTGACACTTGAATATGTCTATTGTATGTGCCTTCTATTATCATTTGTGTGTGTACTCTTTGATTGTGTTCATCATGGCCATGCCACCTTTTATGATTATTTGATCATATTTTGATACCATGATGGACATCATTTATCCACCTAGCCCTTCATTTTCACATTTATCTAGACACACTTATTGTGAATTCTTGTTTCCACATGCATCTTAAATTATTATTATGCTCAGTTTACATACATGATGATGACGTGATTTTTTCCATGTTATCTCTATTAAGCATATCTACATATTTACATCATAAAAACCTACTACATAACTTTTTATTTTGTTTTAAGTGCTAAAAAACACACCTCAATAGAGTGGGCATTCACAGATGTTTGTCTTGAATACTAATCCTCCCAGATAGATATACATACAAACTTTAATAATGATCACAAATTTACCATTGTTTTAGGCTCAAATATTATATAAAAGTTCACTTCAGATAGGAGTGCCACATTGGACAAGTGATAATTTCTCTAGTTTCCTTCTAAGCACTATTGTCCAAATGTTGTTGTCCATAATTTCTCATAAATATAGTTTTCTTAGAGTAGTGTACACTAGTTTCCTAGTCTCAGTTTCTAGAATTACTTATAATTACTTAGTTTTATCTTAGATTTACTTAAATTCAGAGAAAGAATGTGAAATATGTTGTTCCAAGTTATCACATAATTTTTATCAAAATTCACCATTATTTTACTCAGTCCCATAGTCTATATGCACTAGATTTCAGTTGGGGGCATGTGCGTGGCACATTGTTTCCTCATTGTTCAATTTTGCACTAGTTTTATTGATGGAATGGAAAATGCATGTCATTATGGAAATGTTGTATACAATATAAATAAATTATAGTAAGTATTTTCACTATTTTTATGTTAGTTTTTTTCTCAAAATTGAATCTTTTTCCATCCGCAATGGTTGGTTCTCTATTTGGATAAAAACTATCTTTTGGGATTCATAGAGATATTACAAATTACTTCATTAATTTGGGTATGTGATGATGGATTCAATCACACTTTGAGTTCTTAATCACACTCACCCATCAATGAGGATTGGTCCATGAAAAGTTGAATCCAAGATATTCAAAGTTAATAAAAATTCTAAGGGTACAATCCACTACAGTCACCAATTTTACACTAGGAAATCAAAAACAATCATGTAACTAATTAGGTGTATTCATTCCTTATCACCCTCTAGATTTTTTTATTTCAATTTATGATATTCAGCTTAAGTAAAGACTAATATTGCATATGTTCCATTTCAAGTTTTCTTGAAGCACAATTCAATGTTATGGTATAAATCCAAGACACCTCTTTAGAGGTAAGTTAAGGTAAATACTCTTTTTCATTTTAATCTAACGCTTTAACTTTGTTGTATTGATAAAATAAAATGGGAGAAAATTCAGATACATATATTAACATTTAAGATAAAATTGTGTATCTATGACCACTTCTTACACACTTAGCTTCTAGACATATCCTAGGCCCCTTTTGATAACTTTAGACCACCTTGCACACTCTTTTAAGTTGAAAAATTACAACAAAATTTATTATTCTATATGAATATTAGTCGTAGGCATATTTTAAGGCCTTATTAACACTTATCATGAATAAATAAAACATTGGAATACAAAACCCTTGTGGACTATAGTGCATAGCTCTATTGTCTATGACTTGTCTCCTATCCTCTTAAAAAATAAAAATTAATTTTACAAATAAAAAAGTTATGGAAAGGTTTGTATATGTCCCTAGTAATCCCAATTCAAATTAATTTTAAATATATGACTGGATAAACACATTTCAAACCATTTTTCATACATGAAACTTCCATATTGAAGATCACCATAATCATAATTGTACATAAAGATCAAAGCTTTGATTTCTCCCAATTCTAATTACATAAAACCCTAGTATCCCAGAGCTAGAGTCTAAAAAGATATTCCATGTCATAGGTCACAATTGAGTAAATTAATCACATCAATATTGTAATAATATCTAGCATATTGCATTAGTTATTCAGACACCACTGTATCATGGGAGAACTACATGAAGTTTGATCCATATTCATATTATTTGTATGTAGGTAACACTCAACACATGGGGTGTTAAGTTCTCACTTAAATTAAATGGATGATCCCATTTTCTCCATTTATTTTTTGTCATGAGAAAAAATTGTGTAAATAAAACTCAAAGTGAAGTTTTATTTGTGTTGAGAAAAAACTATGAAAAAAAACTCAAATTGCTAATTTTTTTATCACAAGAAAAAATTACGTAAAAAACACAATGTGAAATATTATTTTTGTGTCAATAAAAACTCATTTAAAAAAATAAAATATGTGATAAAAAATAATTAAAAACTTACATTTTTTTTTTAAATTTAAAAAAATCTCATTTTTTTCTTCTGAATAGCAGTTATTAAAACTACAATAACTTCTAATTTACACAATGAAATTCATAAACTAAAAACTTTTAGAAAGCTGAAAATGAGCCGCACAAAACTCATTAATGGTTTTGAGTGATTTGTTATTGTTATATATCTATGTAAGAAGAATAGATGAGTTGTTTTTTGATAAAAAAACATAAATCTATATTTTTAAATGGAAGATCTAGATTCAAATGTCCAACTAGGACAAAATTAGAGGTAGGTCTAACCTTTTCAAAAAATTTAGATGAAATGGAGAACTCATATTTGATCCATGAAGCTCCAATAATGTGAATTCAACAAAAAACATACAAGAAATAAACCCTCCCAAAAACTAAAATTTATTGCACACCTTTCTGATTCTCAAGACCACCAATGGAGCATGCAAGAGAAGAAAATATTTAGTATGGAAATAGTATCTCCTAAGAGGCTACCCAGTGACTCTTCACTTGCTATGATACCATGTAATATTTGGATAAGATATCCTAATAAGATTCAAAGGCCTAATAGAAGCACTCATATGCTAGAGAATGAACTTAAAGAATATTTTGTATTCTATTAAAGAATGTAAAAATCATGCAACAAAAAATTAATGGAATGGTATTGATTCAACTAGAATCAATAGTTCCACATACTCCACATTAAACCTTATATATTTCACAATTTACATTATAAATGCACTACTAGAATGTACAATATATAGGACGGAGAGAGTGGGGTGGACAACCTATAGTGGGTATGTCAACACCATGTGAACACACCAATGTAGGGTATGTCAACACCATGTGCACACACCAAAGTGGGGGGATAATGATAGACAACTCATATTGGAGTTTCATCCACTCATAGTGGAGTGTCAAGATCATGCACAAATACATGTACACATAATTAAATATCTAATTATGCACTAAACATGTGTGCACCCTATTAAGTCCTAAGTAAGCTTAAAGTGAATAACTGTGAAATGAACCCAAAGGTAAAATTGGTTTAGATGAGAACCCTTTTCACACCAACAATATGATTTTCACCCCTTTAGTGTCTTGCCCATTGCACTATTTTTTAGGCTTAAATCAATCTATTATTTCCTATTTCTAATCACTAAACCCCCTTGCAAAACAAATTTATGTCTCTAATTCATCCAACAACATTAGTTTCTAGATAAGTCTCTGTTATCTATATGATTTGCTAATTTTTTATAAGTTTTCAGAATTACAAAGTTTTAAATTAGTAGGTGCTTGATATTTATATATTATTCACTCTAATTATACACATAATTTTATCATATAGGCTATTATTACAACAAACTTGATAAAACACTTTCTAGGCCCCATAAATGCATAATATATGCTTCTAGGAGGACCAATAGAAATTTAGAAAAATAAATGGGGAGTGAAAAAAGGGAGACGGGAACATGATTGTCAATGACAAAAACACACATCAATAACTCCTAATTTAGGCCAATAATTGACAAACACACTAGTTCCTTCTAATAATTTAATTTCATGTTTAGTAAATTATTAGAAGTTGTTTATAGTTGTTTACATAATATCACACTTTGATGTGTGTGTGTGTGTGTGTGTGTGTGTGTGTGTGTGTGTGTGTGTGTGTGTGTGTGTGTGTGTGTGTGTGTGTGTGTGCGCGCGCGCACGCGCGTGTGTGTGTGCACACGTGTGCATGTGCACATATGCGCATGCACATGTGTATGTGTGTGCATGCATTCACATGCACATGCATATCAAATTAAAATTGGTAGTGTGGATTTAGGATGTGTTTCCTTGAATTTCCCACAATAAAATTCCAATGTAGATATGAATTGTGCAAGATCATTTATATGTGAATAAGTGCCAACAATAATAATATACTAAAATCTAGATGAAAGAACTAAAAATGATAAACCTTTTTTTTTAATATGCAAATAAGCCCCTATTAGATCACATGCCTTTGATACTATGTTAAATCACATGTACATTATTTAGTAACTGAAAATCATGGCTAAAGCAATAATATGAGTACTACAAAAATAAGGGTAAACATTATTCATAATAAATCCTACAATGGGAATATGTGTTGTTTCTTGAGTATATATAGGATTAATTAAGACATTAATTCCTCCTTTATAACAATATGTTGTGTTGAATGCCATGAGCTGGGAGTCTTGATAAAATGAGTGGGATATAAGCCCCATTTTGAGATGTGGGATGAACTTGTGAAGCACATATCCCAAAAGAAATAAAATATATGTATATTGAGTAAGATAACATATAAAACATGTATCTATTTATCATACTTGTCACTATATGCATGATTGCACATGCATTCCACATGCCCAATAATTTTAAAATTCTAAATCATGCTTTAATTTTTGAAAATTTATAGTGCCATAAATCTGAAATTTTTCTCATAAGGACTTGACATCTCAAGACAAATCCATTATGATGCCCTACTCTACAATGAGAGATGTAACCTGCAAGTCATTGAGCTGAAAATAAGTGTTATTTAAAATGTGAAAGATGCAATCATGTAACATCACTTAAATTTTTAATGTATTTGCATCGTAGTTTTGAATATAACATTGAATTTGTATGAGTATGTATTATAAATTTTCGTTATTGAAGCATGTAAATATTATTTGTATGATTTTCATCATGTAAA
Organism: Torreya grandis; assembly: GCA_037957365.1. Taxonomy (NCBI): domain Eukaryota; kingdom Viridiplantae; phylum Streptophyta; class Pinopsida; order Cupressales; family Taxaceae; genus Torreya; species Torreya grandis. The sequence goes on from JARHVA010004435.1 coordinate 1,559,369, forward strand.
TAAATTAATAAAATAAATAAGTAATACATGATATGAATCATGGCACCATAGTAACAATCAATGTTCATATAATGTCAAATAATTTGCATATAATGTCATCCATAAGGCAAAAATTTAACATGCAAGGTAAATGTGAATGTCTCATAAGCACACAAGATGAAGGACCACACACAAATGGAAAAATGATGCCATGAACACAGAAGGCCAAGGGACACAAAAAATAAGCAATCAAGTTGTAACATATTATGGAGTAAAGTAAGAAAGAAGCATAAAGAAAATTCTAGTCTACATCCACCATATGGATTCATGTCATTGTTATCAAATAACATTTTCATGTCACACATGTAAAGTATGAACATGGTTAAAAACACATTTGTATAATATGCATCTCAACATGATAAAAATGTTTTAAATAAATACAACTTGCTATATTATTCATAAAGAATGTAGAGATGCCTCCATCCAACTTAGCAAGGCTATTGGGTAATCATGGAAGCCTAACATGTAAACCATATCAAAATGTGATATTTCAGACTCAAATACCTCATGAAAATTTATATTTACTTTAAAAATTGAAATATGTTATCTATCTATCTATCTATCTATCTATCTATCTATCTATCTATCTATCTATCTATCTATCTATCTATCTATCTATCTATCTATCTATCTATCTATCTATCATAGAATAAATAACATATGAAAAGAAATAAGCTAAAATTTTTTGAAGAAAGCTTCTTAGGTCCTGATTTTAATTTTTTGAAACTATTTTGAAGTTTTTGAATTTTTTGTATATATGATTTTTTGGGGGTTTTTTTCATTTTTTTTTTTTTGCCATATTTTTTTTTTTAATTTTTGATTTCTTGTAAATTTTGAATTAAACATAATTAGAAAAGTGCTAAGAAGAAATGATAACACCATAGCATGGAAAGAAGGAAAACACATGATATAGCCCCAATATATGTGAATTTCAATCATAGAAGTGTATCATGAAATATTGATGAGTACATTCCACCAATATGTAAGAGACTATGTATGGTCATGTAATATGTAAAAGTGAATAGATGTAAGTGCAATGAAAGCCATAGTATGATAGATAGGTCATAGCAAGTGTATGCTATAAATATTAAGAATTGAAATTAGTGTAAGATGGTTGTTTTTAAATAATTTGAATTATTTTTCATAATCATAATGGAAAGTGCCCAAAAGTGAAATTGAATCGAAGGACTAGAAGAGCACACATATTTTGATAGTTTTGTGTGTGTGTGTGTGTGTGTGTGTGTGTGTGTGTGTGTGTGTGTGTGTGTGTGTGTGTGTGTGTGTGTGTGTGTGTGTGTGTGTGTGTGTGTGTGTGTGTGTGTGTGTGTGTGTGTGTGTGTGTGTGTGTGTGTGTGTGTGTGTGTGAGAGTGTGTGTGTGTGTGTGTGTGTGAGAGAGAGAGAGAGAGAGAGAGAGAGAGAGAGAGAGAGAGAGAGAGAGAGAGAGAGAGAGAGAGAGAGAGAGAGAGAGAGAGAGAGAGAGAGAGAGAGAGAGAGAGAGAGAGAGAGAGAGAGAGAGAGTGTGTTTATGATGTTACATTGATTGTTCATTATGTCTTTTATTTGTTATTTTAGCACTGAAGACTTAAGATAATTTCCAACATAATGGGAACAAAAATAAAAAATAATCAATTGGTTGTTTATTGGTTGTGCTTGTAATAATTGACTCATTATGCATATGTGGTTAATTATGCTCAATTTAAATTTTTGTATCTTGTGAATCCATACTTTTGTAGTAACTTGGTTGTTAGTTTTTAATTTTTTAAATTAGAAATGTGTTAATTATTTATTTTACTAATATTGTTAGGTTGTGAATTATCAATGGTATATTCAGATTGATAATTGTCATTGAAAGAATAATTTGAAACCACTGCATATTATATTTGATATTTAAAAAAAAAATTGGTTATCATTTGGAAATTTTGAAGATAAAGGTAAAGACCTTTTTGAATTGTCATCAATTTTTTGAAAATGAAATAATTTATTTGTTTGCGAGTTATTTCAGTTTATTTTGTAATGTATAACAATTATTATCATGAAATCAATTAATGCTATGATAAATAAAAATTGGTTGGCCCTTGATTTTTGTAGTTGATGAGGAGTGTGATAATAAGTATGATGCAATTGAATTAACTATTTATCCAACAATGGGTTGAGGATATCATGTAGGTGAGCATTGAAATCAAATTAGAAAGGTTACATCTTAGATTTAAATTTAATAGTAATGATGAATATGATTGGAAGTAAATTATTTTCATTTATGTAACATAATAACATCATCGCAAGTAGATTAAATTTTACATAATGTATGATTACCATTAATATAATCCTTTTTATTAGGGTATTGTTTAGTCTATACACTTTTAGATGTATTTTTATAATGTAATGATTACCTTGATGAACATTTGTATCACATTACTTAAATAGAATTCTATATTTGAATATTATTTATTTAATTGAATGCTCGCATTAGATTAATAGAATGTTTAATCTATTTTGAATTTGATGAACTTAAGATTAAACGTATTTAACCATTGAAATGAAAATGCTAAAAAATATAAATATGATATTAAAACACAATATTATACTAAATTTTACATAATTTAGAATTTTATAAAAATATTAAATGAGTTTAATAATATGAAAGCCTTCTTTAAATATCTTTAATTTTGACTATGTAAGATAACTATGTTTGGGAACTACTTAAAAAGACATGCAAACAATGTCACATCCACAAATAAAATTACAAAAAGTATTGGGACAAGACCACACAAGGAGGGCAATGACACAATGTGACCTTATCTATTGACCATGAAAACATCTTAGTTGAATGTGCAATTGAAAATTTGATATGGATCTATGTACCTATAAATGAGGTTTTACTGAATTTATGCGAGAGCTGAATAGACATGTGAGATACTTGAAAAACACAAAGCCTTATTCCTGCACAATAAAAAAAGATAGATACAAAATTTAAAGGGTGGATATAGGTTAAGGGAATAATTGAGCTATCAACAAAAAATTCCACATAATTTGAGTGTTGCTTATATATCATAAACAACCTAAGGCCAATGTAGTTCTCCCTCCTAGGTTAGTTGTGTGATTTGTGTTTCTACAAATATATGATTATAACTAGAAGATCCATTAAATGATTGAGAATGTATGCCTTTGACCTAGAATAAAAAACATTGAGACTTTGGCATATGACTATTAAAAAGTAGAAAAATTCAATTTGGAATAAATATTCTCTTTTGCTTAATGTGTATTAATTTGAAATTAAATTTCTTTGGGGTTTCAATGAACTCTTTGATTTGATTTTATTGGGGAATGTTTGGAATATTTTCACTGACCAAATTTAAAAAATGAATGTAAAAGCCATTTTAAAAAGTACTATTTTAAAAATGTGATTATTAAAGTGTTGGGGACAAGGCCATGCTATGGTACAAGACCACATTGTGGTCCTATCTAACCTAACATGATCCTATCACAAAAATACATAAATTGTTAGAAAATGCCTGAGATGTTCTTTTAGGTTGAATAGGAGTGAATGGGGTTTAAATACGGATGTCTATATGATATTTTTTGTGTTGTAAAGAAAGTGAAATCTCTCTCATAGATTTCTAGTTAGAGAAATTGTGAATAGTCCAAAAAGTCAAGGATGTCAAGAGTAAACATTGTCAAACACTTAATAATTAAATTTATGTATAGATAAAACTAGTCTTTCAACCCAAAGTTATCCAAAGCACCAATCCCAAGTCTAGAAATCTCTATAATTCACCTAATTACAAATATTTTCTTTTAAAACTTTCTCTAAATTTCTTTATATTATTATTACATTAATTAATTAAACATTATTATTGTCTTATACATGTATTATTGACCCTAAATTAAATGCAATTAATTTATTTTCATTACATTATCCTTAAAATAATTTAATCATATATTTTGATAAATTTGATATACTTAACATATATTATACTAATAAGTTTTGAAGAATTTAATTCATGTATATAGTTTAAGTCATCCCAATATGGCCTATATGAACGACATTTTTTATTATGTTAAATACATAATTGTTTAAATATTAATTCAAGTATAGAAATTAAGTGTTGAAGGCTTCAAATTATTAATAATTTTGAATAAAATATTGTAGCTACAACACATGAAAAATTAATCTAACAACTTCCAAAAGGTGAAAGTTACACGAGAAGGGATTTGTGACTTCATGTTTTGGTAAACCAGGGTTTTGTAAAGAGAAAGAGTGTAAATTGATAGTCTTACCTTGCTCAAAGTATATGATTTCTAACCCTCATCCCACTATTTGTGCACAAAGTGTTAAGCAACAATAATATGATATTTATAGTGCGCTGATGATGGAAATCAAGTGGTATGTTTTTGGATATGTTATGGTAATGAGCTTATGGTGATGATACATTTTTATACGTGCTGAGATTAAGAAAAATGAATTTTTTTTGGTAAAGGGAAAGGACATACAAAACATGGTAGTAGTAAAATATTTCAAGATGAGTTGGGCGGTGATGATGAGAGGCAATGATATAACATTTGAAGTGATTGACTAAAAGAAGTCAATTAAATAGGAAGATCTATATGAAACGACATGTCCTTTATTCATATTTCTATACCTAGTTAAAATATTATGAACAACTTAATTTTTTTTAACAAATCTAAAAATATAATAAACCTATAATTAAGTATTCTAGTTATTGTATTCTAAACTATGTGAAATTCAATGTCTTTATTGCCATTTGGTATCATTATAGAATAATGCAATTTATAAGAGTGAATGGTTAGTGCATTATACATCTAATCATAGAAGGACATGCGTCTCGTCCATGACATGAAACCTCGCCCCTTTCAAAGTAGCCTAGGAGGATCTGATATTGGGTAGAGGGCCTCTTATAGAGTTCCTAACACACAATCCAAGGCTAATCACTTACGATGGTCAAAATATCTTTTTGAGGTTTTTCACATAGTTTATAAAATTAATATAAAATCCATATGAATACCTAGATCTTTGGAATGGGTCAAACTTCACACATGATAAGCATGTTAAATTAAGACATTAAATCTCCCACTAACCAATGGTTGATAATTATAACATAACATCACAAAACACTAAGTGATTCACATATACACAACACATGTAAATGTAACAACATATATAACAAGCATGTAGTCCAATGTTATGCTTAGAATATGAATGAGCTATTGGGTATATGGTCCATTGCCCATTCCGCTTTTTTTCCATCAAAGATGTGTCTCCTTTATACTCATTAAACTTGTCGTAAAGTTATGACAATATTAAATATGATAGAGTAATTATGAAAAAAAGACATTTATAATATGACCATATCAATTGGTAATGCTTGTCATGGTCACATGAGTATGGATGCTTGTATCATATATAAATCTCCAGAAGAGAACCAATATGAGCTTCAACATTATTGTGAACACTTGGGTACCACGTATGGTAGGAAAAACTATTTGCTAGAGGAAGTCATCTTCTATTCCCTTAAGTAAGGTCTACAACAAGATATAATGGAAGGGAAGCCAACATGACCTCATGCTTCTATTTCTCAAAACGAAATTCTAAAATGACATTTTTCATTTTTTTAAAACATTAAATACATAAATCCTTACAAATTAACTCACATTCAGAAATTCAGTCTCGAAGCATGAATTTAAAAAAATATTTATTATAATATTATAAATACAATTTATATCAAAGCTTAAAAAACTTATTTCTGTTTATAAAAATTTATCATTTTTTTAAAGATTTGAAAAATCATAAAAATAAAAATTCTTAAAAATAAAAAAATAAAATATAAATTTTTTACACATTTTTATTATACCAAAACTTTTATTTTTATTTTTAATTTTATTTATCTATATTTTTAATTTTATACCTCACATATAGTAAGATCTATACACTTAAAAGAGTTGATAACATTCTTAATAGAACTCACATTATACTTGATGGGTTTTTTTTAACTGGACACTCATTTCAATTTTCCAAAGCTATTCAAAGGAAACTAGTCGAGTCCTTTAACATTTGACATCTAAATGTAAGTTGATTATACATCTCAAGCTCTCTCCATAGTCAAGTCTTTCAACATTTTACATCTTTACATAAAACTGAGACCCTGCCAACTTCTTAAAGTTTTCTCTATTGTTTTGTCTGTACGTTGATTATGCATCTCAGGTTCTATCCTTCCTTGCATCATGTGATCAAAATTCTTGTTGATCTGAGACTTCATGCATATTGAACTTTTCCAGTTCAAAAGAAACCTCGATTAATTTATCATTAATAAATTCAGACATAAATAAAAGTCAGTAACTTCATTAATATAAATATTTAAAATAATTATAAATTTTTTACCTTGTTAACTTACTTATCCACTAGAGCTGGGAGATCTTACATGATCTTACTGGATATCTTACAACCAGTGGATTTACAACCTGAGAAGATTCGAATACCTGAATCATCGCATTAACATTCTCCCTGTGCTCGATACTGTAGTCTTCTACTCCGTCAGTTTTTTCTGCAATTACCTGTAAAATCAAAACAAATTCATCAATATTTTTATATTTAAAGATAAACAACAAGATAAATTCCGTGTAAAATAAAAGCATCTGTTTATAATATATGCATGTGATGACCTGACCTGCAGCAGAATTTATTATTTTTGTTAGTCTTATATCTCTTTTGCTATCCAAAAACGCAAATCAAATGGATATGAATCTCGTCCTTTTGAAGGCATTAATGTGCGGGTGAGTGCCCGCCACCAAAGCAAAACCATTAATTAGCTGTCAGCTTGCCATTGTCAGGCAAATGCATGCTGTCCATAACAGGACAAAAAATAATGTGTTTGGAATTGGAATCTCGATTTGGTCAGTTTTGTCATATATTGACATTATTGAGGTATCAGTTATAGAAATGTGTGGTCA
>JARHVA010004436.1:0-17500 GCA_037957365.1 Torreya grandis
TGAAGTGATGGGTTGATCCTTGCAGAGTTAGCTACGGGTAATATGAGTGTACTGGGGTTGTCTTTCTAACCCCCTCTGTGGTCAAGCTTGGAAAAGTCTGCATCGTGGCAGCTATGTACACAAGGTCTGAAGTCATGTAGAACCTGTGAGAGGTTTGTACCTTGGTCAGCTGCTCATGGAGGGCATTGTTGATCTGTTGTCCCCAAAAGATAACCTATTTTCCCTTAAAGGATGATCTTGATGAATGAATACATCCATTCATGGAACTGTGAAGAAGATGAAAGGCCCCATACTCTGCTTAGAAGGGTGATCAAGTCACCAACTTCTTCGATGAAATCGCTCCTTCAGAAAGTTTCACGGCCATCTAAAGAGGCTGGTCCTGGGGGTCTTTAACCACTTATAGTTCATGACCTTCTTTTCCCTCTTAGGGTCTTTATCATACTCCTTTTGCACGTCCATGAAGTCAATCTTAGTTACCTCAGTGGCTGGAGGGCACATGAACACTTTATCGATGAATTTGGGGTCCAACTAAATCACCATGTTACCGCTGGCGTCTGAGACCGACCTGGTCTCTTTGTTGTAGAAGTGCATGCATTAGAGGATGAATTTAGTATGATGAACTGCTACTACCAAGGCAGCCACTAGGTGGATGTTGCTCTTGATGATCCTTTTAATCTCGGTGTTGGGGTTTGTCACCTTCGTGTGGGTTAGGAATTCATCCATGTCCACATGGCCAATCTCGGTGTCTCGAATGTTGTCAACATTCAAAGAGACCGATGTGAGTGAGAAGACGCCCTGATACTTGTATTTCATAATTTTTGCCTTCTTGGGGGATGCTTTTGTCATCAGAAATGATCTTGATCGAATGGGAGCAGATGTGTAGGAGTTCGTTGATTGAACTGCAGTCATGATCGCCATATTAGAGGAGAGTGGATGAGAGGGGGAAAGGGCAATTTAAGTGATATTGGTTACTAGAGGTCACTTAAAAAGGTTAGGTGGAAGAAGGAATGGAAAATGAGGAAAAAAGGGAAAGAAAAAGATAACTCAAAAAAAATCCCAGGAGTTAGGAAAATTTGAGGAAATAGTGCACAGGCGGCAAAATTTTCCGCCCCTGCATATAAGGATAGAAGAGTGCAAGGGTGGTAAAATTCATGCTACTTGTGTAGGGATGGGCTGCATAGGCAGTGAAAATTTTGTTGCCCTTGTAGACTGGAGAAGAAAAAAATGGTAAGGGCGGTGAAATTTGCTGCCCTTGCAAGGAGGGTCTACAGGGCAGCGAATTTTGCCACCCCTGCAGTGAGGGTAGGAAGAAAGTAGGGGCGGCAAATTTTTTCACCCATATAGGTTAGGAAGAGAAAGGGCAACAAAATTTGCCGCCCCTTCAGGGGACTATTATTCAGGGGAAGACATGGACGGCAAACTTCACTACCCTTAGGGCTAAATGTGGGCTAGGAAGAGGGAAGAGAAAACCACGGGGTGAGCGTGAGGGAGAAAACAATGCCCACGACAAGGTGGAGAGGAAGCGCACGGGCAGGGAGAGAGAAAGGAAAAAACAAAAAAAAAAAAAAACAAAAACAAAAAATAACTAACACTAAGCAAAAACAAGAGAGGAAATGAAACAAATGTCAAAAACAAACCCTATTTGAGAAACTACATGTGCCACGAGGTTGAATCTTCCAAAATGCACTTTAACTCGTCAGCTGGGTCACTCAGGCACAAGAGGTAGGAGGAGAGGAGGAAGCAATGAGAGAAAAAAGGTTCAAATCAGCTTATATGGGGTGAAAAACCCACCCCAAAAACCCACCGCATGTGGCAATAAATGCCATGTGCGTGGTTATCTGAGACCTGTAAGGGTGGCAAAATTTGTCGCCCTTGCATGTTCTCGGTTCATCTCGATTGTAGGGGTGGCAAATTTTGCTACCCTTGCATGTCAGGGTGTAGGGGCAACAAAATTTGTCACCCTTGCAGGGGAAAGTGCAGTGGGTGGCAAGATTTCACCACCCATACACAAAATCAAAGGAAATGTAGAGGCGGCAAATTTTGCCACCCCTACAGGGAAATGGAAGAAAAGACTAACTCTAGAAGAGGTAGTCTGAAAAGGGGACTTGGTTCCCAAAATGTTTTGAGACCGTAACGGCCTTCACTTTTTGGGAAGATGTGTTTCACAAATTTTGGAAGCTTTTAGAGAGACCAAGACGAGAACGAGAAAAACCCTGCCTCAAAAACAAACTTAGAGAGACAAAATATGAAACGAACAAGTTTCGTAGGGGGTTGTTCCCAAAAATGAGCTAAGCTGATTTTGGAAACAACAACTGGCTCCTATTGGGGAACCTCCATTGATCAAATTGATTAGTGGGAGTAGAAACCAGTCTCTAAGTGCCTTCATCCAAGCCATTGGGCTACGGAGTCAAGCAAAAAATGAAAAGAAGAAAATAGACAAAACATAAAAACTGTACATATATACAAACAGAGTCATCTAAGCTTCAAAGATTGAACAGCTTTAGATGCTGCCCACTGTGAGGCAGTGAAAATGGCATTCCATCTTGGTACTTCAGTAAGAAGCTGGCCTCACCATAGAGCTGTCGAATGGTAAACGGGCCTCTCCACAGGGAGTCAAATTTGCTATGCATCCCTTTTGGTTCTCGCCTTTTGTCCCACAACAAGACTTGATCTCTGATTCAGAATTCATGCACTCTAGCTTTCTTATCAAAAAGTGCCTTCACCCGATTTTGATGCTTTGTAATTCGGTCCACTACCATAACTCATTGTTCATTCAGCTCGGTCAAACACATAATCCTTTTGTCGACTGAGCTTTCGAAGGTTGAGTCTTTGATTGCTTTAGTTAGCCTGAGCGCTGGTAGTTCAAGGGTGATGGGGATTTTTGCATTTAATCCATATAGAAGTTGGAAAGGTGACATACCTATAGCCCTTTTAGGTGTTATCCTGTCAGCCCATAAAGCATCATACAAAGCTTTGTGCCATGTTCTCTGGTTGTCATCTACCAACTTCCTGATAATGGTGACCAGGTTCTTGTTACTCGATTCTACTTGTCCATTTCCTTGAGGGAAATAATCTGAAGTGTGAGATAAGGTAATCCCATAATAAAAAAAAAATTGGGTAATTTCATGCGATGAAAAGCAGGCCACATTATCTGTTACGATCTTTAGTGGAACCCCAAATCGAGAAATGATATTTTCTTTGAGAAAATTACACACTACTTCAGACATAGCGTGCTTGGTTGGGATGGCCTCCACCCATTTGGTAAAGTAATCCATTGCGGTGAGGACATAATCATGCCCGGCACTTGAAGATGGGTTAACCGCACCAATGAAATCAATACCCCACTGTTGGAAAGGTTCTTCAATTATAACTAGCTTTAGAGGTAATGCAGTCAGCTTAGGCTTCCCAACGAATTGTTAACACAATTTGCACCTACGCACCCATTTATAGGCATCCTAAAACAGCGTGGGCCAATAATACCTTGCTCACAAAATCTTGTGAGCTGTCACTGGTGCAAAAAAATGCCCTCCATAGGCCAAATTGTGGAAAGACTTAAAGAGTCTTTCTTGTTGCGCCCTATCAATGCAACGAAGAAATGCCCCGTCCAAGTTTCTCTTGTAAAGACCATTGTCCCACAGGATACAACTAACCACTTTCAGTTTAACATTCCATTTTTCTTTATAAGAAAGATGAGTAGGACATTCACCATATGTCAGAAAGTGAGCAATATCTGAATACCACTCATCGGTGGTTGCAACAAAGAGGACTGTAGACACATCCTCGGTCTCTACTTCATTTTCTGCTTTATCCAAAATGTTGTTGGCGATCAACTGGCAAAGACCCTTTCCTCATACAAGCTGCGTAGGTTTGATATCTATATTGAACTCTTGAGTCTTGGCAATCCAGTTACCTCTCTTCGTACCAAACTCTTGCTGAGTCAAAATGGATTTTACTATTGTATCTGGTATGAAAACTTCAGTGTGAGAATTCAGGATATAAAACCTGAAATGCTTGACAGCTTTAACCACAGCATATGCATGCTTCTCCATAAGGGAATATTTTAGCTCGTGATCCTTGAGTGGACAACTCATGAATGAGATAGGAGATTCTACACCTTTTGGATTTTGCTGGACCAAAATAGCTGATAGTGTATGCTCAGAGGCATAACTATATATCTTGAAACTTTTAGTGTAATCTGGGCAGACCAAGATTGGTGCATGAGCAATCACCTCTTTAATTTCATTGAACGCTGATTTGCCTTCAGCAGTCCATCTAAATACAACATTGCCTTTCATCATGTCGACAATGTGACGAGTTTTTTCAGCAAATTTAGGAATGAACCTCCAAAGAAAATTCACCTTTCCAAAGAAAGAGTGAACTGCGGTCTTGCTGGTAGGCAGAGCAAGTTCCTGGATGGACTTGACTCTCTCTAGATCAATTCTAATACCTTCTTGGGACACGATGCGTCTGAGAAGTTTCCCCTTAGTAACTCTGAAGATAGATTTCTTTGGGTTTAAAGAAATACCGTTCTGGCGACAGCGTTCTAGTATCCTTTACAAATGATGAACATGCTCAGAGTGATGCTTTGAAAACACTGTCAGATCATCTAGGTATACTATAATGAATTTCCCCATTTTGTCTTTGAAAGTGAGATCCATCACCTTTTGAAACGTGGTGCCTGCATTTATCAGACCAAAAGGCATTCTTCGATAAGTGAACGTGCCTCAAGGTGTGGTGAACGCTGTCTTATGTTGATCTTCTTTCCTGACTTTGACTTGATTATACCCCAAAAAATCGTCTAGCATTGATAACATTTCTGAACCTATTACCATCTATAGGACCTGATCCATGATAGGAAGGGGGTAGTTATCTTTTAAAGACAACTGGTTTAAGTTCTTAAAATCCACACAGATTCAAATTTCGCCATTCTTATTCCTAATGGGTACTATGTTGGCAATCCATGTTGAGTGATGGATTGGAAAAATTATCTGGGCATCCAGCATCTTTTATATCTCAGTTAAAATAGTACCTGAGATTTTTGGATTATACTGCCTAGATTTTTGCTTGTAAGGTACAGAGTTTGCCTTCAGAGGAATGTCATGGCGAACATCATTAGGCCTTAGTGATTTCAAATCATCATAAGAACAGGCCAATACATCCATGTATTGGCGGAGTAGACTAACAAGCTCAAATATTTCCTTGGGAGTGCAGCATTTCCCAATATTTACCATCTTAGGATCTCACTTGGTTCCCAAGTTTACCTGATCAAAGTCTTGAGAGGACTTTGAATCCGTACGCTGTTGCTTAATAAACCTGTCATGGTTATCAAACAATTTCTCTAGGGACACCAAGCCTTTTGGAATCTTATTCCCTTTAACCTGTAGAAAGTCCTCACCTGTGTTTGCATGGGCCTTAGGAGCTGCTCCACACTCTCGAGGTTCACTACCTTCAAAACGTAGTTGTTCGAAACTATCTTTTTGCTCCAAGAAGGTGATGATTTGATCATCATTATTGAATACTTGCCAATGATTGGTGTTATCAAGTACACTTGGTCGAAAGACCATCTCGATAGTATACTTATCTTCCTTAAAATCTGAGTGAGGAACTAGAAGGGTGGTGGAGACAGCCAATGCATCTGCTCGGTCATTGAATTCCCTCAGAACAGCAGAGATGTTGAAGGCATCAAAAATTTTAATCTGATCCCAGACCAGGTTGCGATAGTGGCACAACCTCTCATTCTTGGTCTGATAGAGGTTTCTCACCTAACAGACTATCAAATCAACATCTCCTCTAGCATGGAGTTTTCTAATGCCCCTTTCTCTGGCAGCCCATAATCTGAGTAACAGGGATTCATACTCATCTGTGTTATTGGTATTGTTGAACTACAATTTGTAGGACAAAGGAGTAATCTCTCCTCACAGAGACACCAACACAACCTCGGCTCTCGACCCAGTAGAGGAGTAACTGCCATCAAATTCTAAAGTCCATACCTTGTTAGGTGTTGTTTCTTCTTTGAAAACTCCTCTGTTTGAGGGAAGAGGCTCTTCCATGTGTTCATCTTGATTTGTCAATTTTTTAGCTGTATCAGCTGAACACAATCTCAAGTTATCATTTGAAGAAGTTTCATCAGATGTCTCATGGGTTTCATCCGTAGATAGGAAGTAGTTGCCCATGCCTGAGGACTCAAATAAAATTTGAGCTTCTGGTGCCGATGATCGAGTAACTACGTACCTTATTTTTTTTTCAAGAAGCAACTTCTTCATGACACCTTGGACTAGGATCCTTGCTTCAGACAAGTCCATACTTAGCTCACCTCTGACATCCTTGCAAAAAAATTTCCCAAGCAGGATGTCGTAAGATGCGGGAACATCAGCCAATAAAACCATCATTTTTATCTGCTTCTCTAGAAAATCCATGAAAGCATATTGAGCATCTTTTATTTGACCAAGGAGAGAAACTTGCATATTTTTCATGGAAAAACATCTCCCAAAGGTTCTGGTTAAGGTCAAGCCAAGGGAATCTGCCACCTTAGCGGGCATGACGTTATCTGAAGCTCCAGAGTCTATGATGCAATTACTTAGCTTATAAACATTTATAAGCAGGGAGACATAAAACGGTTTAATTTTCTAGGGAGCAACAGGAAGAGTTACAACAAGATTGTTTTGAGCAGATTTATCTTTAGGGAGATCGGGAGTAACTTTTGAAGAGTCTTGTCCTATAGGGATGGCTTTGTTTTTTACATATTCTGCTAACCTATCAAACTGTTCTGGGTTACCTCTCAAATATTTGACCTCTGTCATTTGAATTTTAGTCTTTCTAGCATGGTCAATTATATCAAATAATTGAAAAGAACTTACAACAGAGGAAGAGAGTCCATCATCAAGGACTTTAACAGGTGCGGCACTGGTCTGAGTAGCAGAAGTGGAAGATATCAGGTGATTGGGAGTACTCACTTTATTATGGGTTACCTAATCTTTTGATTGTGGAGGCAATGGAGTCCCGCATTTGGCAATGGAAACCGTTGGCCGGGATTCCTCCTCTGCCTTTCCTTTGTCAGTCTGTGAAGCTGACTAATTTTGGGATCTGGTGAAAACAACGTAAGATCCATCCAAATCCTCCCCTTTACTTCCAGCTTCGTCTTGGTAATCCAAGAAATCGATATTGGAGTTGCCAGCTAATTCCTCTTCCTGCTCATCAAAGAGATTAACATCTTCTTGTTGATCTAACTGAGGTTGAAAAGAGTTGTCATGCTCAGCTTCCAGGTAGTCGACCGCTGAATTAGCAGGTGCTGCTTCAATGGCTAATCTCCCTGGAGGGGGAGGTAGGTGATTGGATTGCCCTTGGTTCCAAGTAGCATTACCCTGATATTGTTGATTATGGAATGTTCTCCTAGGCGCATTTCGATAGGTAGGAGCAGACGTATCTTGGGCTATTTGCCTCTTCAAAGCTATCAGTTCATTCATCAATTTTTGCACCATAGGGTCTGTAGTACCTGAAAAACTTTCAGTAGATGAAGAGAATTTGTTTTTACTAGAGTCTTTTCTGATTTTACCTACCAGGATAAGATCATCTTCAATCTCAGTAGCCAAACTTTGAGCCAAGGCTAGATCCATAGGGCCAGCTCGCCTCAACAGGAAACTTACTTTGGGAAGCTACGAATTGATGAAAAAGCACTTGGGATTTTCCGGCGTGGGCTGAGCCACAGTTGGAATCCAGTTTCTCAACTTATTGAATTTAGCTATGAAATCCCTCATGGGTTCCTGGGGTTCTTTCTTCAACTGTGTTAGCTGAGCCAACAAAGCGTGTCCTTCTTCAGCAGGTTTAAACCTAGCTTTGAATTTGGATTTAAGCGTATCCCAGTCTGTTACTGACCCAGTCTGTAGGTGATAGAACCAATCCGCGGCAGCTCTTTGCAAAGTTTCCACAAAAATTCTAACTACTACATCTTCAAATTCCATGCCGATCACACCACATGCTATGGAGAAAGCGACAATATGCTCATCGGGATGAACCTTTCCATCACCAAAAAACTTAGTAAATTTTTTTCTAGAACTACGAGGTAGTTCATGCAAAGGTGCAGTCAAATTGAGAGGGCCAAAGGAATTATCCCACAGGCCTTGAGTCATAATGTTAGGATGATTAAATGGTGGGATAGCTAACCTTGGTGGAGTATTTACTGGCAGGGCACGGTTAACCATAGGAAAAGAAGTTTTACCTTGTTTTGGTGACTTGATAGAGTTAGGAGGGAAACTCTTAGAACATTGGAGGAAAGGTGACGAAGAAAAGAGATCAAAGTTACTTTGTTGTGCCAACTCAAACACAGGGTCAACAACACCCTTAGATCTCTGGCTTTTGGTGTAGCGTGGAGTTGCCAGATCTTAAAATGAAAAAGGGACCAAAATTGCTTCAAGTTGAAGCTTGAGGCCTCAAAATGCATATTCTTTCTAGTGGTTCTGGTTTTGCAAACCAGATAATGTAACAGAGGTAGATGGTAAGGTTACAATGATAATGGGTAAGACGTGAAATGGATTCGCCAGACTATATAATGGATAAGGGTACGGACTGCTTCAATCTGAAACTTGAGGTTTCAGACTGCACATTGTTCGGGTCCCCAGCGGAGTCACCAAAAAGCTATTGGGTGAATATTTTGTCGTCAACAAACTGATGACAAAATGGGTATATCAGCCACAACACAGGGAGATTTACACCACGAGGAGTGTGGGTTTCCCAAATCTAGACGAGGTAAATCTCTCCTCTCATCAAGGGGAGGTTCCCTATTAAATATTTATATGCTAGATATATGTATATAATTAAGCAAAAAATAACACATGGGGTGGTATCACAACATCTACTTCTCTTTTTTTAGAAGTAATGTATAAAGAACAAAAGGGAGAAATCCTAGTCCGCAGCCAACAACATTCCTCTTCTTTCAAGGATGGTATCAAACGTGGAGCAGAAAATCACCTGAAGTGACGAAGTTCACAAGAACACTCACGTAAGCACAAAGTCTTCCGTAGTCTCCTTCACCGATTCGAAATAAGTACAACCGTAGAGTAAAGTGAAGCACAAAGTCTTCACCTGAAACTACAAAAGATAACTGAATCTCAAAGATAAAAGCAACACAAAGTCTATCTTCTACCTTCCAAAAATGCCCTCAGATAATACTAACACACCCACTTTGCTTATTAAATTAGATAAATAAGATATTAATAGGAAAAAGGACATAAGAACTATTTCCTAAATAACACAAACAATCTCAACATAAAGTCTGAAATAACCTGCTTCTCATTCATTCAACAAAATATGATTTACAAATTTGAGCACAAAGTCTCAAAAGTTGCTTCAATTTTAGCAGAGTGGTTGCTATTAATTTTTCCAAAATTATTTACAAAATGAGGTCTCCACTATATATAGGGAGAAAATCCTCAAAAAGAGAAAATAATAAAATATCTTGTTCAAAGATGACTCATCTTTGACTTTTATATATTTTTCTGAAATATTTACATGTAATTGTATTTTACAAAATTGCATGCACTTTGCACAAAACAGAAGTGCATAAGGAAAGAAGAAGAAAGGAGAGAGATTCAATTCTTGCTGCCAGATTTATTCATATGTGGATCGAACATAGTGATGGATGCCTAAATTCCTATGCTGTCTGGCGCAACTGTGTTCTTGGAGATGATTTTGGCTCTAATTAATACATCTTTCAATGCTGTGATGGCTTTAGCGTGGCCAATTAACCTGGATTTTAGATTCTCCAAAGTTAATTGAGAATCTAGAATGCTGTCCACAGTAGACATTGAGAAGGATTTTTCTTCAAAATCTCTCCAGACCATCTCCTTGAAATTCTGAATCATTTCTTCTACCGAAAGGAACTGATTATCCTTAGAGGTCAGGTTACATGGCAGTGCTTCTAGTTTATTCAGCAGGCTCAGGTCACTCTTTTCACTAGCCTCCTTGAAAGCTTTGAGGTCATCAATTAGGTCTTTGAGTACCTGAATCCTGAGGATCAGTGACTCCTTGATTTCAACAAAGGAGTCCTTACTGGAGATGACACTGATAGATATTAAGGTGCTTTTCTTAAGGTCCTTCATTTCCTTCCATCTGCTAAGATCTTTTTTTGAACTATCGATCTCTTGAGAAATGAGGGAGACGAAGTCATCTAGTTTCACTTTTACCTTCCTCATTTATCCTGTCTTTTTTGCTACTTCTGTAAGCAGAGAAACCCCCTGAGTATGCAGCTTTTCAATATAGTCCTCCAGGACTTTTCTTTTCAAATAAATCTTTTCTGCTTTTTAAATGACTGAGTCATCCATGGAGAAGGCCTCTGGAGTTGTTGCTTCAGAAGGAAGAGTGAACTTTTTTATTACTATCATTAGCTGCTCTACTTTGGCCTTGTAATAATCCTTCATCTCCTTCTCTCTGTCAAATTTCTAGACCATGATGTCCATAGCTGACTGAATATCGCTTTTCGCACCTTCGTGAGTAACTTTGCCAAGTTCAACACGAGAGATGCAATAGCTGCTCATCTCGAAACCCTCAAGGGTTGCATCCTATGGAGGCTTGGAAATTTCCAAAAAAAATTATCTTTTTTCTTCAACCAATTTAGAGAGGATTCTTGGCCTCTTAGGAGCCTTTGCTTTCACCGACACTATTTTGCCAAAGTCAAATTCATCTAGGGAGATGGCCATCTTCTTTCCTTTTGGCATGAAAGTAGACATCCAAGGTTGGAGAGAAGTACCTATTGTGGCAATGGTGGTCTCAACTGATGTTATTGTAGCAGTTTCCATACTACTAGTGGTGATAGTAGTTTCAATTAGAATAACTGGCGAAACTGCACCAACTACTAATTCTGGCTCGAGTGCAGGGCTTGCTGGCAAGTTGAAGGAAGGAGATGATAGACTTGGAAAGGATCCAAAAGAGTGAGGGGAACTTCCAGAAGGGCCCTGAGGATCACCAAATACGACTCTAGAAGGAGAAGCGGCTCTGGAAGAGGGAACACTGATAGGAGAGATGGGAGAGGAGGGTACCACAGGAGACTGAGGGGGAGAAGGAGATACACTCTTGATCGGCTACGCTTGTTCCTGTGAGAGTAGAGGCCCAATGCTAGGTTGCCCTGATGGATGATCATCTTTCTCCATGGGCTGAGTTGCCTGTGCCTGAGGGCTCTGTTCCTCAGTTCCTTTTTTTGTCACTGTAGGCTCTTCAGTGGCCTTAGGTTTCTTGGATACAAAGATGATCCTAGGCTTGTGAGGCCCAGAAGGAGAAGGGACATCACCTTTGTTTTTAGTTCTATTCTCTGCTTTCCTCTTTAACTCTGCCTGGTATTCAGCCTCTGATCTCATAACAAATTTCCTCAGGGTGATCCCTTTGGCTGCTAACCAATCATTGGTGTTAGCTAATATTGGTTTGAATCTTTTTCTTAGAGAAGTCAGCTCTTTTTGAGACCACTGAACTGAAGGGAGAGGGGAACCAGCAACCTTCTCTACCAGATACCTGTTATTGATGATGTTTCCATCATTGATTAGACTAGAGGGGATCTCTACAAGCCTAAGATATTCAATCTGCTCTAGTGTCAGCCTACAATAGTTCATTTTTCTAGTCTCCTCGGCCATTCTCAGGTCAACCTAGATATCCTCAATCATGGGTTCATGGAATTGGGTTTTTCTCCTGATCTTTTCCTTGACTCCCCTATAGTCAAAATTTTCTCATCTCTTAAATTGTTTTAAAGTAACCATATGCATTTTGGTTTCCATGACCTTGGCTTTGGCTGATGTTGCAATGGAATATCTACCAATATCGATCAAAAACTTGAAACCTGGTCTCTTCAGCTCCATCTATTTGGTATGCATGACAATCAGTTGTCGGAAAAGTTCCATTAGCACTAGCTTATCTGAAGGAAACTTGGGGAGCATGTAGGGGTAGCCCTGGTAGAAGCTGACCTAAAGATAGCAGAAGGTGGGGAACTGAAGGAACATGCAGTCAAAATAATTGACCACTGTCTAGGCCTCATAAGATATTCTCTTTTGCTCAAGCTGTGGGTCAAAGAGACATAAAAATAGGGCGAAGAAAGCATCATTTACTCTCTTGAAGTGACGGGTTGATCCTTGAAAAGTTAGCTGCAGGTAATATGAGTGTACTGGGGTTGTCTTTCTATCCCCCTCTGTGGTCAAGCCTAGAAAAGTCTGCATCGTAGCAGCTATGTACACAAGGTATGAAGTCATGTAGAACCTGTGAGAGGTCTGCACCTTGGTCAGTTGCTCATGGAGGGCGTTGCTGATCTGTTCTCCCCAAAAGATGGCTTGTTTGCCTTGGAGGATGATCTTGATGAATGGATACATCTATTCATGGAGCTGTAAAGAAGATGGAAGGCCTTGTACTCTACTTAGAAGGGTGATCAAGTCACCAACTTCTTTGATGAAATCACTCCTTGGAAAGTTTTGCAGCCATCTGGAGAGGCTGGTCCTGGGGGTCTTTAACTACTTATAGTTCATGACCTTCTTTGCCCTCTCAGGGTCTTTATCATACTCCTTTTGTGCATCCACAAAGTCGATCTTAGTTGCTTTAGTGGCTGGAGGGCACATGAACACTTTATCGATGAATTTGGGGTTTAACCGAATCACCATGTTGCCGCTGGCGTCTGAGACCGACCTGGTCTCTTTGTTGTAGAAGTGCGCACATTGGAGGATGAATTCAGTATGATGCACTGCTACCAGAAAGGTAGCCACCAGGTGGATGTTGCTCTCGATGATCCTTTTAATCTCGATGCTGGGGTTTGTCACCTTCGTGCGGGTTAGGAATTCAGCCATGTCTATGTGGCCAATCTCGATGTCTCGAATGTCATCGAAATTCAAAGAGACTGATGTGAGTGGAAAGATGCCCTGATACTTGTATTTCATTATTTTTGCTTTCTTGGGGGATGCTTCCATCATTGGGAATGATCTCGACCAGATGGGAGCAGATGTTTAGGAGTTCACTGATTGAACTGCAGTCATGATCACCAGATTAGAGGAGAGTGGATTAGAGGGGGAAAGGGAAATTTAAGTGAAATTGGTCACTGGAGGTCACTTAAAAAGGTCAGGTGGAAGAAGGAATGGAAAATGAGGAAGAAAGGGAAAAAAAAGGACAACTCAAAAAAATCTCAGGAGTTAGGAAAATCCAAGGAAATGGTGCATGGGCGGCAAAATTTGCCGCCCCTGCATATAAGGATAGAAGTGTGTAAGGGCAGTGAAATTCACCACCCGTGCAGGGACGGGCTGCATAGGTGGCAAATTTCACCACCCTTGCAGACTGGAGAAGAAAAATGGTAAGGGTGGCAAAATTTGCCACCCTTGCAAGGAGGGTCTGCAAGGCGGTGAATTTTGCCGCCCCTGCAGTGAGGGCAGGAAGAAAGTAGGGGCGGAAGATTTTGCTACCCATACAGGTTAAGAAGAGAAAAGGTGGTGAAATTTGCCACCCCTTCAGGGGACTGTTATTCAGGGGAATACATGGGCGGCAAACTTTGCCGCCTTTAGGGCTAAACGTGGGCTAGGAAGAGGGAAGAGAAAACTGCGAGTGAGCGTGAGGGAGAAAACAATGCCCATGGCAAGGTGGAGAGGAAGCGCATGGGCAGGGAGAGAGAAAGGAAAAAACAAAAAACAACTAACACTAAGGAAAAACAAAAAAGGAAATGAAACAAATGCCAAAAACAAACCCTACCTGAGAAACTACACGCACCACGAGGTTGAATCTGCCAAAATGCATTTTGACTCATCAGCTGGGTCGCTCAGGCGCAAGAGGTTCAAATCAGCTTATATGGGGTGAAAAACCCACCCCAACAACCTATCGCACACGGCAATAAATGCCATGCATGATTACCGAGACTTGCAAGGGCAGCAAAATTTGCCGCCCTTGCATGTTTCGGTTCATCCGATTGCAGGGGCGGCAAAATTTGTCGCCCTTGCATGTCGGGGTGCAGGGGCAGCAAAATTTGCCGCCCTTGCAGGGGAAAGTGCATGGGTGGCAAAATTTGCCACCCTTGCACAAAAACAAGGGAAATGTAGAGGCGGCAAAATTTGCTACCCCTACAGGGAAATGAAGAAAAGACTAACTCTAGAAGAGGTAGTCTGAAAAGAGGACTTGGTTCCCGAAACGTTTCGAGACCGTAACGGCCTTCATTTTTGGGAAGATGTGTTTCATGAATTTTAGAAGTTTTAGGGAGACCAAGACGAGAACGAGAAAAACCCGCCTTGAAAACAAACTTAGAAAGACGAAAGACGAAACAAACAAGTTTCGTAAGGGGTTGTTCCCAAAAATGAGCTAAGCTGATTTTGGAAACAACAGGTTGCATGCAAATTGTTTGGAAAAAATCCCAATTAATTTCTTCTCTTTTCTTACATATTTGTTTGATCTTTTTGTTTAGATTAGATCTTTATAAATTCATTCTTATTTTGTGATTCATTTTTAGTATATATTGAGTTGGATTAATTTCCATTTTAAACCTAATTTCCTCATCTACTTACATAATATATATGCTTGATGGTCACCTTAGTTATATATATATATATATATATATATATATATATATATATATATATATATATATATATATATATATCCTTGAACTTTACTAAATTTATAGTAACATCTTTGATTTCTTTGAAATATAATTTTTAGGTTGCATGAAAATTGTTTGGAAAAAATCCCAATTAATTTCTTCTCTTTTCTTACATATTTGTTTGATCTTTTTGTTTAGATTAGAGCTTTATAAATTCATTCTTATTTTGTGATTCATTTTTAGTATATATTGAGTTGGATTAATTTCCATTTTAAACCCAATTTCCTCATCTACTTGCATAATATAAGCATGTCTTTAAATTTATCTAAGTTTGTAAACAATCATAATGACTTCACAATTTCCTAAAACAAAAAAATTCTAGGAAAATAAAATTTCAATCATTTTAGCACTCTTTTTTTCCTTGAATGTAGTATTTATTTTCAAAGTTTTCCACTTAATTCTACAATGAAAGTGGAATGAATTTGTTTTTTTGAAATATAAACACTTTTCCAATTTTGTGGCATATATTCAATTTTTTTCTTTGTATATATGTTTATTTTTAGTTTAAAAGGAAAATATTATGGCATATGATGATAGTGGTTATAAATAAGAATATTTTTAGAAGAAAGATGCCATAAAAATTCATAAAGTATTTCCATTATTAATGTGGCTACAAAAATAAAATACGACTTTTCTTTTAGTATTTTGTGAAGGATTTTCCCACAAATGCACCTCAGTTATTTGAAGTGACTGCATATGTGCAAATTATCTTCAAGCAATCGAAAATTAGAAACTCTATGGTAAAAAATAGTGTCCCCAAGAGATTAGTTATGGTTAGTGATAAACCTAGATAGATTGAGCCTATTTGGATGCAGGTTTGAAGGAAGAAGTTGAGCTGTAGAAGATTCTGTAAATTGGGGATATGGATAATTTTATGCAAAGGGTGGAAGGGTATGATAAACATATATATAAATTTTTTGTCAAGGATTGGAATTATATAGATGTGGTTTTCAACAACATTTCTGTATAAATGATTGAATATCTGAATGCTCAGGTGACTAGGTTGAACATGGAGGCCAAAAAAATTTATAAAATGGGAAGGAATTATAAGGAAGAAAAAGAAAAGTTCCTTCTTGAAGGGGAAGCGCTTCAATTATTGTAGAATGAGTTTGATTGAGAGACATTTACTTCTCCATTTGGCAATGTAGCAAGGTAGGTCATGCTCTATATCACTTTGGAATGTAGGTAGAATGTTGTGTATTGGTCCCATTTTTTCTTTTTCTGAATTACTTCAAGCATAATGGTCCTCTAAGTTTGCCTTTTTATATCTTACACTCTCTTTGAATTTCCATTATAGATGTCAAATGAGGAAATAAGAGTGAACCATTGCATCATGATATTATCTTTATGATTTAAAAATATTTTAGAGGGATCAATAAGATCCCCCTATGCTTCCCTCCCTCAAATCCAAAGAGTTTTGGTAGAAGTGCTTCTACAAAATTGATTGGTAAAATAGTGAATCAAAGAACCTCACTCCTAGAAAACATGTTATTCAAAAAACTAGTGTTATTTCAAGCCCCTAGTTAGAGAACTATAAATGTAAGTTGAGGATATTTTTCAAGGGAAAGATTTAGTTTGTTAATGAAGGGGTAAATCTATATGAAAAAGGTGCCTCTAAGGAACACTTGATTGTCTTGTAGGAGGAAGAGGCATTGGAAGGGCTACATTTGTTGAAGATTGAAGATTTTTAGTCCAAAAAAAAAGGGAAAATTTTGGTTGGTTTTTAGTCCAAAAAAAAAAGGGAAAATTTTGGTTGGTTTCAAAGATTTAGAATTCAATGTGGAAGAGGATGATTATCTCACTCATATCTCTTTCATTCAAGAAAAAAGGCTTAAATTTAGAGTTTGACAGAGTGGTTGAGTTCTTGCTAGAAAGAGTAAAGTTAAGAGTATAGAGGAGTAATTATGTCTCCAAAATCCTATGCTTGGGTATTTTATCTATGAAATCACCTCTTAAAAGGAGGAAATGAAGTCTCTTACTACTTTTCTATCCCAACCAAATGGCATGGATGAGAAAAAGGAGAAAGGCACCCAATTACAGAGGTTGAGGGATAGGATCTCGAGCCTGAAATAGGAAAATACAAGACTTAAGGAGAATTTTAAATCTCTTATGGAGGTTATAAATACATCAATGAAGGATAGAATTACTAGTATTGAGACCCTTACAATCTAATAAATAGTATGCAAAAAGGAGATGGGCCCTCATCCTCACAAGTTAGAAAGTGTAGTAAGTGTGATAAAGAAATTGACTTGTCTCCCCAAATGTTTCAATAAATGGATGGACATGAAAATAAGTATTAGAAGTTGGGAAGAGGACTTACGAGGCTTTAATACTTAGTTTTTTTCTAGTTGTTCTTGGGTTGTTCTCTTATTGATTTTTATTTTATCTTATTTTTTGTTTGTATTTAACATACTTTATTGTTTATCTTGGCTTCAAGGGCCTGGTATGCTTTTTTCTTGTATAGGGTCACATCTCTAGTTTAAAAAACCAAATTTACCCTTAATAATAATTAAAAATTTATGCTTATTTTAATTCATTATAATTATACTTTATAAATTATTTTTCATATCTTAAATAATTGAAATTTTCATGTATATTTAAATTTATTTATGATTTTGCAGGGTATACACATATCCTTTTGAACATGCATATATAGGTTTGATGAAAAATATTTTGGGATATGATGATAGTGATTCTAAAGAAGAATAATTTGGGAAGAATGATTAATTTTAAATTCATGAAGTATTTCCATTAAGACAAATAGTGCTAGAAAAAATGAGGACTTTACTTCCAATTTTATGTGGGAGGATTTCTCCTTAAAGGCACCTCAAGTTATAATTACACTTATTCTCTTTCATTTTTTTTTATTGTATAATAAACCTTTTTTCATATCTTAAATAATGG